>JANBPK010001039.1:0-213827 GCA_027579435.1 Candolleomyces eurysporus
CTGCAGGTTATTCTGCCTAGCTCACGGAAGAATACAGAAACCGCATTGGGCCGGAAGAGTGCTTTCGGTACCATGGGACAAAACGGCAATGCCAGCTTGGAGTATCAACGAAGAAGCTCTGCTCTTCCTCATCTTGTGCTGTCTGTAATATTCTGAAGCGTTCCTTCAGTGTCGATGTCGCGAATCCTAATGGAGCGTAAGTCAGCGTCCTCTGCTGTTCCCATGATATCGCTTACTACACTTATCTGTACTTATGTATGATATAGGTTTGGCCAGGGCATCTATACCTCGTCAGCCTCGAGCAAGTGAGTCCTTAGTTTGTTCTCTCCAAATTTCGCATTAAATGTCCTCATCTCAGAGCCTACGACTTCTGCAACCAAGACGGTGCGCTTCTCCTGAACAAGGTCGTCCTTGGGAGAGTTAGGCAAGTGAAAGACTGGTACGAGGTTACGAGTTGTCCTCAAGGATACAATTCTGTAAGCTAGCCATCGTCAATCTTAGTGCATGCAAAAGTTACTAACTTTCTCCAGGTTGTTTTCGAGCACAAGAATGGAACTCGCAACGAAACCATTCTCTACTCAGACGATGCCATTCGGCCTGTATTCTTGATCATGTTCCAATGATTGATTGTCATTCGCGCTGTGAGGAAAACGGAGTCAACGGGAAAAGTCAGAACCATAACGCCAATGATGGGCCAGTGAAGCCTATGTGTGTATTCAAGAATCTTTGATTCGTGGACAGGTATCTATGTTTGTTCCAGCAGACGTTGCCAAATTATTAGTAGAAGAGGCTTTCAGCACCACGGATCGTAACGACTGACGAATAAATCAACTCCTACTCCGACCACTGCGAATACTGCGAAATAGAAATGGAGCTATGAGGCTACTTCCACCGATTCCTTCCTCAATACAGTGCCCACCTAAAGGAAGCGGCGGCAAGATGCTCGGAGATGGTTGTATGTGTCGTGCACCGAAGCCTTCCTTTACAATCCCCTTCCCCACCTTTTCTTTGTTTGTATCCACCCTCCTTCCTGTCCTCTTTGCGTTCCTTGTTCTGTCCTGTTCTCTTCCTGCCCGCTGCGGCCGACGAGTTCGCTAACAGATAGATCTCCCCCACTCTTCCCACTCTCCTTTCTGAATCTGTGCTCCTTTTCGGTGCAGTTTCATCTCAGAAGGTATGGGAGTCATCGTTCTACCTTACTGTCTCCATCCACGCTACTTCTCACCTTACCTAGATTCGTTCACCCCACAAAGGTGGCTCGACTCGATCTAAGAGTGAGCTGCTTGTAGAGGTCGTGTCTAGGACGTAAAAGTGTCCAGTGTCATCACACTGGAATTACGAATATTATTACATGCAAATAGAATACAATTACGACTATGTCACAGTAGCATAGTTCAAAGGTGTAAAATCTAATCAATGACAACCAGAATTCGATCCTGTCGGCGAGAAATTTGTTTGCTGACAGCCTCCTGGATATTGTAGTGTTTGCGTACGCCAGGGGTGTAGAAGATGGCCCTATTCGTGCATTCCACATTCAAGGTCTCCGTGAAGTCCTTCGAGACGTCGGACCTGTCGCTACTTCTCTTGAGCCAAATCAAACCAGATGTCCTGGCAAAGGTTGGAGTAGCCGAGAGGTGTCGGACGGGCGGCATCGAGGACTTTATTTCCAGTCTGGTCAGGGACGAGGGACCAGAATGAAGACACTTCAACCGACAATTTTTCCGGGCTTACGTGTCCGTAAGGGAAGTACTCCAGTTCCACGGTAGGAAGATAGTGTGGCGGCAACTCGAAACCTCGTTCCTTCGCATCCTCATCGTCGATGTGGTATATCCACGCAAAAGAGCCCCGTCCCTCTTCCAGAAAGACACGGTCCCTAAAAAAGACTCGTTCGGCGGTCGTGGATTGTTTCTTTGTATGAGCCCCCTCAAAATTCGCACCGGCTTTGAAGGGATTGAAGGTCATCAAAATCTTGATTGCAGTTTGGAGCGTAGTCTTCTTCTCACTTGCTCTCTTCTCCTGGCTTTCAGATGAAGCCATCGTCCTAGGTTGGATTTCGACGACCCCCCAGAGAGGATCGGCAGTGTCAACCATGATTTTAATGAATTTCTGAGAATAAGGGGACAGGGTGTTCTCGTCGGTTTGGGAAGCTTGCGATCTCATTCGGCTGAATTTGACCATTGCACTCTGTTGCGGGATATACTATGACATATGGTCAGAAGGAGGTACAAATGGTCTCAGGAAGGTCTCACCTGGTAGCTCAGTGTGCCCTGGAGTTGGAGCCCCATGGGTGGAAGATCGGGCTGGTGGATCACGGCCATTCCCTGGAACTGAACATCACTCGGCTCTCCAGTCAGACCGCCTTCCTCTGGCTCTGGTGGGTCCTGGGGCACGGCAGCAGCGTTCCGAAGCCCTAACGCACTCTCCCCTGCCTCGATGTCCCCATCCGCGCCTTCTGGAACTGCCCCGCTTCCACTATCCTCTTCACCTCCTTCAACCCCAGAGACGCCTCTCGCTGGACCAAGACCGTTTGAATCTGATATCTGCTGTGCGTCTGACCCACCAAGGGTTGGTAGTTGTCCAGCAGCCCCAATACTCGCTGCGCCAGTGCCCTGCACTCCATCTCTATTCTGATTCTCTCCATTCGGCTCCCCTTCGGGAATAGAGGAGATGAGTAGCCCCTTCTCTATCGCATTGCTGAACCGCAGATTGCAGACAGATGAAGCAATAACACGATCGAAGGTTATACAGTTCCCTTCTGCATCAT
This sequence comes from Candolleomyces eurysporus, assembly GCA_027579435.1. NCBI lineage: Eukaryota > Fungi > Basidiomycota > Agaricomycetes > Agaricales > Psathyrellaceae > Candolleomyces > Candolleomyces eurysporus. The sequence continues at coordinate 2,765 of JANBPK010001039.1, forward strand.
ATACCGGTGGCCTGACAGCTTTTCCTGAGGGCAAGAATATCACGGAGGGATATGGTGCAGCCAGTTTTCCAACTTGCTCCAGGGCGGGTTGCTCCAACTCCAACTCCTCCATGGGATAGATATGAATTTCTTGGAGTAAGCTGGTGCTCCGTTCAAAAATATCTTTGTTGAATCCAGCTAGAACGGTGATTGGCGACTTGAAACCGTTCACGGCCTGGACGAGTTCATCGCGGCATAGTCCCAGATGTTCTAACGCGGGCTTTGCTGCGAAAACTCCGTGACGAATAGGGGGCTGAGAAGCCGGCTGTGGATCTGGAGTCTCGCTCAAGCTCCCAGCTGGCGAAGTAAACGGGAGCCTGGATTTATGAGTGGGTCCTATTTTCGGGGCAGCGAGTGTCGTTCTACGTACCCGAAGGATTCTGAACAATTGACGATCCCTGCCATTGGTCTGCCACTGACGCTGGATACGGTAGATAAGATGGTTGAAAGTTGATCTATGTTTCAAGTTCCAGCTGACTGGTCTCCCATTAGGTAAGCATGAGCGCTTCCTCCTGAACCCTGGCATACTGCGCATCTCTCAAACACATACCTCACTCCCAAGCATGAGGTGATGCAGATATTCTCGGATTGAGCTGCTGTTCATGCGGCACTTTGGCATGTGTATCAGTAGTCCCAGCGATTGGCTAAAGGATAAGCGCTTCAAGACATCGGTGACCGGTCAGCTGGGCCTTCTGCGGCCTACCGCTTGGGTTCAGTACGCAGCTCGTGCGGACATGCGCAGCGAAAATCAAAAAACGACCTAAGGGGAGCTGACATATCGGGAACGCAAACAACCACACGCCTTTGACTCGTGGGGGACTCCAAGGAAAGGATTGCCAACAGGGCTTTTAGAAGGTCGCTGAGTTGCAAGCTCAGACCCCAGCACCTCCGCACCCATGCGCATCTTCTTTCACCTTCACCTTTCGGCTGCCGGCGTGTGGTCGTCAGCCATGCGCGCACCGACCTCTCATTTCGACTGCGCCTGCGCCCGCGTCCCGCTTCCAACTTTTTCACATATCATATCATATCCATATCGTATGACCAACAAGTTCACGACACTCCACGTTCCCTTCCTTTTTTTATATCCAGCATGGCAAAGTCAAGACATGGCCCCAACCAACGGCGGGATCAGCATCCCGAGTCAAGATTCCTCGTCCGCCAACCCCGGTGGTGCCCCTCCTCCTGGCGATACCGCCTCCTCAAACCAGAACAACGGCTACACCAACGGTGGTGGTCGCTCGCCTCTGAGGAATGGCGGTGGCGACCCGCCTAGGAGGTCGAGTAGGAGCAGGAGTCCCGGGAGGCGGGATAGGGATGATGATAGGGACAGGGATTCACGGTAGGCGCCCTTCTCTGCTCCTTGTCGAAGCTCTGGCTGACTGCTGTTTCATTTAGCCGTGAAGTCAACTCGAACCCCGGGAATAATCTCCACGTTTCGGGCTTGCATCACAAGGTCGATACGAGGGATTTAGAGACTGCGTTCTCCAAAGTTGGCCGAGTGAGATATTTTTTCATCCCTGTTCTTCCTCTATATGTTCTCGATTCCTCATCGTCTCGTTTCCACAGGTTAACAAGGCATCTGTCATGTACGATCCCCACACCCGAGAATCTCGCGGGTTCGGTTTCGTGACTATGGAGACTTCCGAAGAGGCCGACGCTGCAATCGTAGCTTTGAACTCTACGGAGCTCATGGGGAAGATAATGACAGTCGAGAAGGTGTGTTTTGTTCCAGTCCTTGCTCGACTTTGCCGGAGAGTTTGCACATCACTAACAGATCTGTTTGTGTCTAGGCTCGCCGAGCTCGTGCCCGTACACCCACTCCTGGAAGGTACTATGGGCCTCCTAAGCGGTATGAATGTACGTCACCTCGACTTCCTAATCTCACTTTTCCCCTCCTGTTCTAACAGTAACCCCGGCCCAGTCGAACGGCCCTACGATCCCCGGCCATACGACAGCCGATACAGCAGGGACTACGACGACCGACGCGACAGCCGACGTGGAGGAAGATACGACGATTATAGAAGGGATGATTACAGGAGGGACGATTACAGGGATAGAGATAGGGGAGATCGTTACAGGGATGATAGGCGGTATGACGATAGGCGGTACTAGTTTTCGTTCTTCAGGTATACTGACCTTTTGCGTGCGGTGAGGTGGTGTGTGAGGTGTTGTTGTTGTTGGTCGGTTGAAAAAAGTTATATGTTTGCACTCTTCTTTTTTTTCGCTAGTCTCTTTCCCTTTTTCTTCTCTTTCAGATGACATCCCACAGCTGACCTGTTGCTGGGGCCTTCCCTCCAGTTGGCCCCAGTAATTCTTTGGCCTCGGGTTGCCATCTTCCTTCTTTTCCCATCTCCCGGTTGCGTTTTTTCATTCAGTCTGGCCTGATATTTGTTCCCCTTGCTTCTGATATCTCTCGATTTATACGTGCACGCCTTTCTGCAGATCGGTTTGAGTTTAATACATGTCTTTCTGAGGCGTTATTTTCTCCGTTCTCTCTTAAGCCGAAGCTTCAAGGAATAACACTCTGAATCTCGATTGGAGATCAGGAACGCTCACTTTGTCATACGCAAAAAGCAGCAGGAATTAGGTATTCAGTATAGACAAGATATACAGTTCATCCCGTCGAGGAATGTATGTATGCAAAACCCAAACCAAAGAAAGAGAGTCAAGTAGCCAATCTAAGAACTACACCGGCCTACTATTGTTTGGAGGGTGTCCTTGGCCCTGCGATGAACCTGAAGGTCTCTGAGCGGGCGCCTTCTTGGACGTCGGATCCTCCTCTTCCTCGTCGTCATCATCATCCTCGTCGTCTTCCTCATCGTCATCGTCCTCTTCCTCGTCTTCACCCAGCATAAAGTCCCTCTCGGCCTGAGTCGCAGGCCTCACCTCCAACTTGGTCCGGACAGGTGGTGCGCCGAGTTGGATTTTAGGAGGCGGGGTAGGCGGTGCACCAGAGGACGACGATGCAGCTGCACTAGGGGCTACCAACGCCGCCTGCTGTGGTTGCTGATGCTGCTGGTGGTGGTGCTGAGCGGCATTGACAGCCTGGGCAGCTCTCTGCTGCGCCTCGGCGATCACCTGCGTCTGGTGCGACACCGGATTCGTCGCGATATTCAGGTTGGGGTTGGGTTGGGCAGCACCAGGCCTGGCGAACGCGGCACCGGCGCCCGCACCCGCAGAAGGGGCTCCTGCGTCCTCGTCCTCGTAGGCCCCACCGCCTCCGCGAGCCTGGACTCCCCCGCCGAGGACTTGGGCTTGGTGGCTGATCGGGTTGGGCGTCCTAGGTCCGCTGCGTGCGCTCCAGGGTGTGGGTGTCCGGCCACCACCGGCACCGTGGTTGAAACTGCCGTTGTTGCCTGGAATGTCGAGGTTTGCGGCGACGTCTTTGAGCCAGTCTAGGGCTTCGCTTGAGTGGTATTTCATGGATTCGATGGAGAATTGGGGTATTTGATCGAATCCGCGTAGTTCGAGGACGTAGCGGTTGTACAGGGTGCCGAGGATTGTGTAGAGCGTTAGGAGGGATAGGGTCCTAGTGTAGAGAGGGTGGGTTGGTTAGTTACAGGTAGGCAAGGCAGGGGAAATAGGGAGGTGAGGACGTACGTGACTGCAAGGAAAACGAAGAGGGACCAGATGAAGCCGCCTTCGCCGATAGGGCAAGCGTACTATGATCAAGGTACCGTCAGTATCGACCTCTCAGATAATCATCACGCAGCAGGACGACATACGTGTGTCTTCCATTCAATAACGAATGCACAGGCCTCCTCGTCTNCCCGGGGGCAGTTGTGCGACGAGACGCGGTTGGCCAGGGCCAAAAATCCCTGGATCGCAGATAAAGTCGATCACAGTGGAAGCACGGATATCCAACGTGTCTCCTTGAGGTGATTTGCACTTCGATCCGTCTGACAAGACCAATCTTGGTCGGTTGTCGATCACACTCAGTGTCGTGTTGACTTTGCTATCGGTCGTGTCAGTTGTTTCTGAGATGAATTTTGTCGTGCATAGAGGCGCACCCAATGACGAAATCTCCATGCCCCCTCCTCACAAACGCTGCAATCTCATCATCGCTAATCGACCCATCCTTAATACCAAACGTTTCTGTGCGCACGCTCTGACAAGCGTTTATCGGGAATATTTCAGCGTCGGTGCCTGTTACGTGGTAGTCATTCCTATACAAAGAGGCTTATCAGCAGCAGTTCACAAACCAAAGGAATAGGAACCAGGAAGGTGATGATGATAGAAACTCTCACCCACTTCGATTTGAGCGCCGTTAAATCGAAAAACTTGCCCTTCTCGTGAATCGTACAAGGCTTTTCAGCAGCATAAACACTCGTCGTCGAGACGATAGAGAACAAAGCCCAGAAGACAGCTGCCTTGGAGGACACCATGGCGAGACGATGCAAGTTGCGCCTGCTGGTCGTCCCCAGTGCTGTAGCCCGCAATGATCACGGACCCCCAATTGGGACGGTCTCCGGGACGCACGTGCTGTCACGCCTGGATCACATCACGTTTCACCCAAAGCGTGACACCTCCCGCACAACCCCGAGAAACGAAACCGACGAATAGGCTGCTCGACGTTGCCAACGACCTCCCTTCCGCTCCGCCAGCAGGCTGTAAAACCAAAACATGTCGCTGGCCACCGCTTTCCTGCGCTCTGTAGCGCGTACGTCGGCACATTCCAAGGTGCCTGTGTCCACCACCGCTGCTGTTGCTGGGGCACGCAGAGGATTCAGCTCGACGTTGGCGTCCAAGGCTCAACAGGCTCAGGCTGCTACCGGAGAGAGGGCACCGCATGATTACCATACGGTTGAAGATTTGCAGGGGCTGCATGCTGCCCAGATTTTGCCTACGCCTGGGACGGAGAAGGATGCGAAGATGAGGCACTTTACTGGTGTGTTGTTTCCGTTATTTTTTCTGTGGTGTATAGGTTACTGACTTTGCTGTTACTAGTTAACTTCGGGTACGGCTATTTTCAATTTACTAGAGCTGCGAACGAGAGTTTAATGGAACTATGTCAAGTCCGCAACATCCTGCAGCCCACGGAGTGTTGCGTATGATTTTGGAGTTGAACGGAGAAGAAATCTTGCGTGCTGATCCTGTACGTTCAAATATATACTGTTTCTCTCTATAACGTGCAGCTAATGACCCTTTTCACAGCACATTGGTTTGCTCCACCGAGGAACCGAAAAACTCATCGAGTACAAGACGTACACTCAAGCTCTCCCTTACTTTGACCGACTCGACTACGTCTCCATGAGTTCGTACCACCCCCTTCACCCCCACCATAAATATTAACATGGCGGGTTAATTTAGTGACGAACGAGCTCTGCTACTCCCTCGCCGTCGAAAAACTGCTCAACATCCAAGTCCCCGAGCGAGCCCAATGGATCCGTGTCCTCTTCGGCGAAATCACTCGTATCCTCAACCGTCAGTCCCTCCCTTCACGCATTAACCACTGATTTCCTGACACGCTTTGCAGACCTTATGGCCATCCTCACCCACGTCATGGACGTCGGCGGTCTCACACCCTTCCTGTGGGGTTTCGAAGAGCGCGAAAAGCTCATGGAATTCTACGAACGCGTCTCCGGCGCGCGCCTGCACGCCGCCTATGTCCGCCCCGGTGGAGTCGCCTTTGACCTACCCCACGGGCTCCTTGAGGATATCTTCAAATGGGCCACCCAGTTCTCGAGTAGGATAGACGAGATCGAGGAGGTCGTTACTGGGAATCGTATCTGGAAGGAACGGACGATCGGGATTGGGAGGGTTACGGCGAAGGAGGCGCTGGATTATAGTTTCAGTGGGGTTATGCTGAGAGGGAGCGGGGTTCCGTGGGATTTGAGGAAGATTGCGCCGTATGATAAGTATGCTGAGGTGGGTTTCGGTTTTCCCCTTCTGTCTCTATCTCCCGCTTTCTTTCTCTCTTTCTTCCTTCCTTTTTCGTCGTGCGGGATGAATATTGATTGTCCATTTTGTCCGGCTAGGTCGAGTTCGATATCCCCGTTGGCAAGCACGGTGACTGCTATGACCGCTACCTCTGCCGTGTCCAAGAGATGCGAGAGAGTTTGCGAATTGTTGACCAGTGTCTTAACAAGATGCCGACTGGTGTTGTCAAGGTGGACGACCATAAGCTTACACCACCACCTCGTGCTATGATGAAGGAGAGCATGGAGTCTTTGATTCATCATTTCAAGGTTCGCTCTTTCTTGTCTTCTTTATGGCACTACTTATGCTGACGCGGTCGTGTATCGTGTAGCTCTTCAGCGAAGGATACTCTGTCCCTCCAGGCGAGACTTACAGCGCTATTGAAGCTCCCAAGGGTGAAATGGGTGTTTACCTTGTCTCGTGAGTATCGTATTCTCCCTCTCCGTCCCTCTCGCCCTCCTTCTCCCTTCCTCCTCCCTGTCCTACTGGTTCGATGCTGATTCTTCCCCCTTATAGTGACGGCACGAACCGACCATACAGATGTAGCATCCGTGCTCCCGGCTTTGCCCATCTCGCTGGCTCCGACTTCATGATGAGGCATCATATGTTGGCAGATGCTGTTGCGATTATTGGTACGATGGATCTTGTGTTTGGGTGCGTCTCCTGTTTTCTTTAACTCCGTAGTGAGTTGAACTGACATGTTCTTTCCATTTTGCAGAGAGGTCGACCGATAGATACTCAGATAGAAGACAGAGTAGCGGTTGTTGTTTCGTTTTATTAATACATACGCATTCGTTTTTCTCTCTTATTTCTCCGCGTCTCGTGTTCGTACCGCCTTTCGAGTGAGGATTACGGCTGTGTTCTATTGGATGGCAAGCGGTTTGAGTGACAGCAGACTAAACAGACCCACTCCCTGTTTTTCCGATTATCTTCCGACTACCTGACTTATCAGTTTATACAATTTTGACGACATAGCACAGCGCTATGCACCGCGATTAAGTTTGACTGGAGCGAGCTTGCCATCGGTCTCGATTCTTCTCCGACACTCACGCCTCTGGGATAAGATCGCGGGCTTGACGTTTCACCGGAAACCACGTTAAGGTTAGTGGAAAACATATGGCGATCTGTGTATGTCACTTCCATATGAGAGTCACTTAGACTGTTTCTGGTGCTGTGCTGATTGGNTTTTTTTCGCAATTTGCTCTTCTTTCTTATTCTCTTCCGTGGCGAACGACTCACCTTTCCACCGTAGTCCTCGCAATCTTTGAACACGGAGATTATCAATTGATCCTCCGGGATCTGGATCGAGGCACCAAGAGAAAATGGGANTTTTTTTCTCCTTGTCGTCTTTACACTCCATCATCATCAGTGCCGGAAAGGAATCTTTCACATCGCTCAGCACCCCATATAGATATATGGGTGGTCTCTCAGCGCTTTCAAAATCGAGTCTAGGAGATAGGGTGGTTCCCAAGTCTGCAAAACGGGAGTGCAGCAGCAGGTATACTCGGGAGTGATATTAATGAAGGGTCAACGATAAGCTAGTACTATTAGTACTAGCACCACCCTATTCCCTGGAATTCATGACATGTTTTACAGCTGGTCACCAGAGCAGCGAGCCGGGAACAGGAGTACTGTGGACTTGCTGGTGAGAAAAGTCAGGAAATAATGAAGGGTAAAATGATGTATGTAAGCGCGCCGTCCCATGGCCCATGGCAAGAAGTCCAATTTACTGTGGCGTGAGACAAGGGTGAGGCGCGCACGCCTCTTTCACCTTGACACCCACCTTGCGAACCGTTTCGCATTCTCACCGCGCACGGAGATTACAGTGCTCCCTCAAGATCGTCTAAGGTTGAAGGGCGGTAAGGCTGGCGGTGGCGACGCTAGCCGGTGTACGTGACGGCTTTGAGTCCCTTGGTAACCCGCGCCGCCATAGCCTTATCGCTGTTGTTGTTCAGCGGACACCGGCTTGAACCTGAACCAGGAGATAAGCATGCTGGAAGCTGGTACAAAGGTGAGTAAGTAACGGCATTGCGCAATGTGTATTTTTCATTCCAAGGACCGAGTTGACGACGACCCTTTGTCTAGCAGTGCACCGATGATTGTGGATGTCCGCGTCGGGTCAAGGCTTTCGTTATTTTACTCGAGCTCCCTACTTCGAGTCGACGACAACGACTTCTTTCGCTTATGCGGTCGCGTACTCTGTTGGTTCATTCAATGCCTATCACCGTCCCGGTCTCGGCCTGGCCAAGGTTCGTTACTCTTCGTCGAACATGTACGTTCTAGCTTTCATTCTTTGCACCTTCTTTTCTGTTCTTCTGTCGTTATTTTGATTACCCTTTCCTATTAGCTGCTCTTCCTTTCTCGTGACGCTCGAGCACTGAGTATCATCTTGACAGCCATGCAGGTGAACCTAGGTGAACCGACCTCACCAATGTTTCTCCTGAGATCTGTCCGTGCAGGTTGGAGGTGGCCCCCGAATCACGCGCGTGGACCTCTCAGTTGGTAACGGCATCGCACAGGATGGGAGTTCCTCCGGGGTCTTCCCTTCTGCTGCCTTGTCGATCTTCGACAAAAGATGTTCGCGGAGTTCGTTATTGTCGATTGATTGTCTCAAAGCAGATAGGCAGAGAATTATTGGCCCCTAGCGGACGCACAGCGGTTAGTCACATTTTAACCCCAGCCAGTAGAGACTCACTTTCAGTGGCATGCGAAAGATCTCGCATTGTTGATCTTCGTGTCGACTCTCGAGTTCACCGCGCGCGCAGGATTCTCACCAAGTGACGAGAATTGTTTGATGAATAGTGAGCGCNTTTTTTCGACCTGNAAAAAAAGTATACGTACCTCCTGATCATGGTTTTTTCTCTTCTGATGATCTGCGGTGGCCTCGATCGTCTTGTCTTGAAGGAGTTCTACTACACATTCTGATCCAGTCGGATGGACTGTACAGCATAGTACCACATACTACCACATGCAGCATCAGGTGAGGTGACCCGCGAGGGTGGGGTAACGTAACATAATCTAAAGATTTGCCTTGGCTCTCCTATGTCTGGTTTCCCCAAACTTCTCGACTTTTCGAATTCGAATCCATGTTGTTAACTACCTCGTTCATCCAGGGTCCGCCGGAGAACTTCAGAACCCAAAGGGCTTATCTACCCCTTGCCAGTGCTGGGACTTGCGTCGAACAACAGATCTACGCTGTGTATTATGTGAGTGTCTGAGCTTTGTCCGAGTCCCGACGATCGATGAACTGGTTTGGCTAATACTGTGGTATCGAAGCACTTCTTTTCTGCTAGGATACCGCGAAGGGGATCTGAATCGACAGAATCAAATGTTAACGAAAGAACAAATGAACTGCCTTGCAACGTGCCCATGAAGAAGGGCGTAAGTTTGACTGAACTGGCTTTTGGCTCCCGCGCAGACTGACTCTATGGTCGGATATCAGACTTGCTTGAATGGGCCCTCGGTTCTTTGAACTCTCCATGGATATGGGTCCTTGGCTGACTGCTTGTTGAGTAGTGAATGGGGTTCCCGTTTATTCTGGTTCTATAGAATTCCTTCGACTCGAAGCGAGGTAGCCATACACTCGGATAAATTGGGGTCTATTGCTGTCAAATTACGAATGTTTGGACCCCCTCGAGGTGTTCCAAAGCAAACATACGTCCCTCCGTGTATTCAATTCAGTCAATACTTGTGCTCAGATGTACCCCATATGACTGCCGGGCCTAGGTCTTTTCCGGATGACAAGAAAAAGACGGGAACTGTATTCCTGGGGAATGTGACCTCTATTACCTTTACCTTTTGCCCTCCCTTCGTTCTGTGGGACCCTCCTAGCCTTTTAGAGGCTCTAATTTCAGCTATGGGTATTAGGGAGTGATCCGATGCCGTACAGCTCGAACGCCTCATCTGTGCCGTACCTCACTCCCCTCGGGCTCACTTGATACTACTGTGAGTGCTGTCAAGTCGACTTATCTATGATCGGTGAACGCCCAGGCTAGCAGCCGCCCTTGTGTGGCGCGTCTAAATTTGATCTCCCTTCCGTATTTTTTCTCTATAGATACATGCATACATATATAGAATATGCCCGAGTTTGGGGTGGGACAACGGCGGCGGCGGCGGATGCACATGCTTGGTGCCAGTCCAGGTGTCATGCACACTCCCGGACAGATGATGTGTTCACGCAAACGTTAACAAGGCTACCAAGGCTATCTGCCCACTCGATCAGATACGCGGCGGACTCAACGGCTCGGTGACCTGTTTCGTGATCACGACAACACACCGCATGCTCTCTTGAAACGTTGTGGCAGGCACACGCTGTATTTGGGGCGCATTTCAAAAGGTTGTTATGTTAATTGTTAATTGTAAATTGTCAATTTAATATGGTGTGACATGTCTGGCGGCGGCCCTGTTTCGTCAAAGGGTGAGTGATTTGCATCTACAGCATAACTATCTGGATATAGATGTTTTGTGCTGGGTTCACTCGACCTGTTGGGGTTCCCGATTTGACTGTGGCGTTGGCTAGGTTTCCAGAAGGACTGAGTAAGGGTCAGTCAAGTGGTTTGTAATCACGTTCTCCTTCGATGTGTTCCTTACTCGCTAGCGACTTTCTCCCTTCAGGTTTGTTTCCATGCAATCCCATCCGGTGAATGGCATCAAGTACTAACGGTTTTCTCTGGAACTTCGACTTCTCCAATGTCGCTCACAATATGACCCAAATACCGATAGTGGCAAATGTGATCCAAAGGATTGGATGATTTCATCTTATTTTCCCTTTCTGCTGAAAACTCTATCGTGTCAGAAGGAGGATAGTGAACTTTTGGGCGGCATCCATGGTTCCGCCACTCTGCTGGTCCCGAATTCCCCAAATTTCTCTCAAATTTTGACGCCCCTCCCTTTAGCCGCATACCTTGCCGTAATAGCCTTCCATACCTTTGGGACCTGTAACTTAAATTGGGAATACTTGCCAGTACAAATTGAACTGAAGTACTATCATCGGAGTGGAGTTGCAAAAAATTTCGTTGACTGATGTTTATCTCGTCGCTCACTAAACGGTGTGTTCTAAGAATCTACACGATCGTTGACGTACTTCTTTCAAAGGGTTCTACAAGGCCTTTCGCTCAAGCACCTACTTTTGAGCGAGCCAGACGGATGCCGGTGGAAAAAGTGCCCAAAGGCAGGGAGTTGCACAAGCGGATGTCACGAAATGTCACAAAATGTCACGGATTCTGACAGAATGTCACGTACGGCTCACGCGTCGCGACACTCCTCTCGCTTCCCTGATTGGCATTCGGGCGGAGACTGGAATATGATGGGTCCTCCTCGTCACCCTGGCCGTCACACAGCATTGATTCATGTAGGACAACCCTCCCGTACGCCCAATCTCCCTGAAAATGGGCTTGCGGATTTGAAAGGTATATGTGTACTACCACGCCAATTTCTGTGACACTGTTCCCTCTGTGTGGCCTAGGAAGTAGCATTTCTCACGAAAATCGTGTTTTTCGCCTGAAAAATTTCCACTGATAGGCGTGCATCCCTCGAAGGAACGAGTATTTCTCTAATCGGTCTTGACCAACATTTTATAAGAGCTACTTTACACTATATTCCCAACTCCGATCTGCCCTCCAACCTTCAGTGGTTTCCAGAAAGCCATTTTTGCATCTCTAGGTCCATTTTGCAACCCATTACCAATGATAGTAGGTACTTTGCGGCATACAGTGTCCGTGTTCCAAGCCTTACGATATGCGGGCAGTCACAGGTTGTCTCGAACCTGGGCTATGATAGGGATACGTGAGGTGATTGGTGCGATAAACCCTTTCTTTCTATGATAGTGGCGGGACGCATGGAGGTACTACATGAAGTTCTGCGGTAGTGGCAGGGTCGAGGGCCATCGACGTGCGATTGGGCCCAAGGATCGGATTGTTTGTCAACGTTAGTCAAAAATATCGCAAGTGAAAGATTCCTTTAGGAACTGTCCCTAGATGAATTTTTATCATGCAAGATAAGCAGAAGTAAATGAACTAACGAGCGAACTGGCTGCTCGTCCAGGACGATTTCCAGACTTGGAATCCCATCAATTTGATTGCATGCCACGAGAGGATCGATCAGGGCTGACGTCGACGTCGTTCTACTTCCACCTCGACTACACCAACGTGGGGCTTGCACCAGCACTCGAACTCTCAGAACGTGAAGCTTAGGATCCGGTCGGATTAGCTCCAGGAAAATACGCCTTCTCGAACTCGGAAAGCCTATAATGTCCAACACACTACTGAAGTCCGTATGCAGAGCAATGGAACGCATTGCTCCGCTCCGGCTCGCAGAGAAATGGGATAATGTTAGTGAGATTGACCCGGAACTTTCTCTCCCTGCATCATAGCCAATTTCTCCATCTGCGGAGGCATCGCAAGTAGCACTAGAGCTTGCTGGCGGTAGTGCGTGCACCCAAATTCCAACTAACTACTCCGACTTCGTTGGCAACGGCGACTCATTTCTTCGTATTTTTGAACTAGGTTGGCTTGCTATTGGGTTCGTGATACCTTACAATCACCGGGGTCAACTGCTATTGTCTGCCAAACGCACGACTGATGGAAAAAAAACCCTTGTATAGAATCACCGGTCCAGCGACCAGGTCGGAAGCGCGTGCTATTGACGATCGAGTTGAGTTAATTGCTTATTGTGCTAATATTGACCGGTTTATCTTAATTTCGCTTTTTTNCTGATGACGGATGCAGCCTCACGACGTCTGTCCTTTCGGAAGCGATCGCGAAAGAGACGTCAGTGATTGTCACTTATCACCCCACGATCTTCAAAGGCTTGCAGTCTTTGACTTTGGCCAACCCACTCCAGCGATCTCTGCTCAACTGCGCAGCGGAGGGTATCTCAGTCTACAGCCCTCATACTGCTTTGGATTCTGTGTGGGGAGGTATCAACGACTGGCTTGCCCAGGGTTTGCTGTCTCACCCGGACGATGGCGTCATCGAGCCGCTTGTAGGCCAAAAGCTAAGCCCTTCAACAGGCGAGTCTGAAGGTGCCGAAGGAAGGCTTGTTACTCTAAACCAAGCAATCGACATCCACGAGCTGGAAAGAAGGATCAAAACTCACTTGAAGCTCACTCATCGTAAGTCCCCTCTGCCCTGATCGTGCTACGACTGCTAGGATTAGCAATGGTTCTAGTTCAGTTCGTGCGATGACCCTGCATTTGCCGAACGAACACATGCCATTCAAACTTATTTGCTTGCATACCGGATGCCTATTCCCGCTCTGACCCTTGCTTTCATTTAGTGCAGGTGGGTTATGCGGAACAAGCAGTAATTGAAGGACAGGACCGATCATCCGCATTGACACAATCATCGTTGTCATCGTTGGTACGCAGTATCGCCATCTGTGCAGGATCCGGAGGATCCATGCTCCTAGACAAGCAAGCAGACGTCTACTTCACCGGAGAGATGGTTCATGTAAGTCCTCTCTTTTCCTCTTCCACGTTTTCGCCCTATTCCCCGCTCTCTTGATTTGATCTCGAAACGAACCTCGGGGGCTAATCTTCACGGATTTCTTCTTTCTTCTTTCTCTTCCAGCACGAGGTCTTAGCTGCCGTTGCTGCGGGGCGAAACGTCATCCTTTGTGAGTCTAATTCATCCAGAGATTCTTACTTACTCCGCGTGTGGGCGTCCTGTGTCCCTTTTGAGCTTATAATCAAACCATCGTTCCTTTAGGTGGCCATACAAATACCGAACGTGGGTATCTTCCGATACTGGCAGAAAAGTTGCAAAAGGAGTTGGATAGTCCGGAGTGCAAGGAAGAAGGGCTGACGGATGTCGAGGTCGTGGTCAGCCAAAAGGATCAACATCCTCTTCAGATCGTCTAAGTGTTAGCTGAGCTTGACGATGGTGAAGCTTTGGATCGGATTGGCTGATGAGTGATGATGGCTGTGATGGCGTCGGAGTGGGGCTGCAGGGACGGAAACGAAGCAGGTGAACATGAATATTAGCTAGTAAATCAAACAAGCCAGTCAAACCAGCTCTGTTCTTGATGATATGAATTGCCGCAGAAAACCCACGAAAGCTCCCATATCTATGTAAACCTCGTCCATCCGCTCCGAACATCCAGTTGACAGACTCGTTGGTAGGAATTTGTTTCCCCAGTCGTCCACGAGTCCGACATGAAAAGTGATTGTGTGGCCATTGTGGTTGGCTCTGATCGGATTTAGTCGAAAAAAAATCAAATCATCAACATCATCCCGTCGCTCACGTTTTCCACAGCTCACGGGCGACCGCACGCACACACGTCTGTCTTGTCTGGACAGCGACGGTCCGAGGTCTTATCGCGTCTCTCGCTACTTATCGATTCGATAACGGCGATCGACAGCGACTTTTCGCATTGGTGAGAAACGCCGTCGAGGGAGAGAATCGGCGTAATATGATATGAGATGATATGATCCGTGCCGTGTTCACCAAGAGTGGTAAGTGGGACTTCGCAGAGGAGGAGCAGGGACTCATTTCAAAAAACGTGGTGTTCGTGGTTATGGCATTTCGGAGTAAAATGGGAGTGGGAGTTTGACATGGGTGGCCGGACGACAACGATTTTTCCGGAATAGAATGACAGGTCTGGCAGAAAGCCTTGTCAATTCTTTGTCCTGTCGAGCCGATGCAATGAGTATAGCAGCGATCCAGAGCGATGCCGCTACCATTGTCGAGTCTGATAGAGAAGAAAACGTGCTTTTCAAAGCTGTTAACGATATTGATTCTTTCATAAGCGCCATTCTAGATTCAGAACCGTGATGCGAGGCTGAAAGCTATTGTTTGCTAAGCGCTGAGGGCCGGAGTGTGAATGCGGTATACCCAGCGAAATTAAAAGTGCTGTATCACTTGGGCACCAGCAGGTGGGGCCATCCTGTCGAAGAGCTCCATTCATCTTTAGGTGTCGAGACCCTTGACCAACGTACGACAGAGGCGAGCCTTTGTGCCGTGTCGGAATACACCCGCCAAGGGCGCTATGACGGATGATTATACTAGTTTAGAAACCTACATACTGATACGTAAACGTGGTAAAAGTGGTTTGGCCATGGCCTGTGAGATGGAATGGTTTGGGTTGGGCTGGAGCAAGTATGACGACACAGTAGGAGTTTGTAGTGACAACGGGAAACTCCTAGTCGCTTCTCACTGACGTGAACGGTCTAGATCTGTATACGAAATGTTCATGCCTAGAATTGTGCTCGAGTTGCGGGGAGAAACTCGGAGGAAGACGAGGTTCACTGCCCATGAAACAGTTCAACAGTTAATCTCCAGGAAGGATCCTTTCAGCGTGGAGATGAAGCAAAGGAATCCGAGCTTGAGGCGAGACAATGAAGTCGAGTTCACGTAAGGCCGGGAAGTGCCAGAGAATAAGGAAGACGTCCTTTGAAGCGTGGCCAGAGAGACGAGAAGCCACCGAAGGGACAACGAATGCTATGTATGCTGCAAGGAGAAGCCGTGAGCATCGTTAGTTTGTCGTTGTGAAAGCGCGTCATCACCGTTAGTAGCGCAAGATTTAAAGCTTTAATTTTTTTTTCTTCCCGGAGGGAGTCGGCTCGAGCCACCGCAAGCCAGGCACAGGCCAGTGCATTACTTGAAAACACTTTGAGGAGCACAACCGGATTGCAGCACCATCTGTCGCATGTCCGAGACCAGGGAGAAAGAAGCGCACAGATGCGGCGATAGTCGAGATGACTGTAGAGAACAAGATCGCAATCGAAGAGACTATTGATAGATAACCAGGTTTTCGGGTGGAAGCTAAGGGTCAAAGCTGGCGATTGCGTGGTGGGTGGGCAGCCTCGGTGAGGGAAATCGCGAGTGTTGACGTTTACTAGAATAACCAGACGATAAAGAAACGCCATATCCGAGCGAAAATTCTGCCCGAACCTGCTGGACCGCGGTAAGCCGATGAATGCGGGCAGGAGCCCAAATTCCGGAAGTTGGCCACCCAAGTAAGCCACCTGGAGATCGGGAGGCCAAGACGAAGAACTGGATTACTTGAGGATTTTTGTGGTCACGATACCTCGTAATCTGAAAACTCAACATGATCGTGTGCTCAAACACCCGTGTTGGTTCTATCATTCAAAGGTCAGCCGAGCCAGTTGGCTCGTTTTCCACAGTCCAAAGATCGCCCATATGACCAAGTTCAGGAAAACAACGCCACAAAAAGATGTCGAGGCAACCCGGGTGTCTGATAAATCAAAGATAATCAGTGATTATATCCAGGCCCTGGTCGGGGGTTCAGACGATGACGGCGATTTGTCAGAAAAACCCAATCTTCACGGTCCGCTAACGTCTGACTTTCCAGATCCAAAAACGACCCAAGAATGTGGCGAAAAACCAGGACCTCAAAGCCTCCGGCCTCCAGGCCGAAACGTCGTGTGGCAGTCGGGCGGCCGCGGTGATTCGAGAGTCGCGGTGACATCACCCAAGCATCAGACATTTATAGGATAGAGCTGGAAGCTACGGCGTCCATCGAGAATCCTGGACGATAGATGGAATACTGGAGCTTAATGGCCGAGTTGATGTGAGGTACGCGAACCAGTGATGGGTAAATTTAGGCTAGGCATGTTTGGCTTTGTGTACGTGGCGCAGTCTCGATCATGTGACCGACGCGTTGAGCGTGGCCACTGGCGGGTTCGATCTTGAGTTCAACTTCTTGCGCACCGTTGACGGCCTCAAAGCCTGCCCGACACTCTCGGACCCAGAAAGGAAATACACGTCCTCTGTGAATCAGGTATTTCTTCTATGCTGCGTCTAGATTCCTCCTCTGATCAGCGAACTTGTAATTTCTCCTTTCTGAAGACTTAGGAGGTGAAATGAGCTCAAGACGTCGAGCGGAGGCATCCTTCTCCTTCCAGATACCCACCACAGCCTGGGGTGACGATTTTCTGCTGGAAGACGACAGCGACTTCCTCAAGGGCGCTGAGGATATTCTTGCTACACCAGCACCCCCTTCCAGATTCGCCCTCGAACCATTAACTATCAACGACCTCACGCCTAGACCGCCAGCCGCTGCTTCTTCTTCATTAAAGTCCTCACCCAAGCAGATCCGCAGCAGATCCTTGCTGACAGACCCACAAGGCTCTCCAGCTCGACCAGGTTCTCGAAAAGTTCGACAATCCAGACCGAAGCCGAATAGTCTGAGACGACTCCAAGATGACACTACCGCTCTCCAATCCCCGGCAGGAGAACGCATTGAGTCTCTTCGGGCGCAAGTCAACTTCTTGACGGAGGAGCTCAGCGACGTTCAGCAACCCACTCAATCAGATTCTCCGAAGGCACTTGCTGTCCCCAAGAAACATAGTCTTCACCGAAGAGAAGCTGCATTTCAACGGAAAGATCCTGCCAAGAATGTGAGTACAGGAAATCTGGGGCTGCTACGTGATTGATTGACATCAACGTAATTTTCAATAGACCACAGTGCTCAGTGACGGACGCACGAAAGACCGACAGCGAAGAAGCACCCGGCTGTCATCAATCGCCCGTATAGCCGCAACGACACTCAATGAATGCCATGCTAAATCACAGAAGGTTCTGTCACCAACAATACAATCGATAGACACTGGAGAACCAGCCCCACCATTCAGAACGATCAACCCCGACTCTAGCGTGGGCACCAATGCTGCAGACAGCATGGCAGACAGGTCGTTGATGCGTAGTCAGAACGTTCTCACCGATGCACACCTGTACGTTCTTCACCTCCTTTTGACTGCTACAGGTAGAAGTCTGACGAAGATCTTGTCTTTGCTTCCATATCCATCAGGAGTTCAAGCCCGATAGTTTTCAAGTCTGACGACGATGCTTGTCAGCCGGTAATAGAAAACGGAGACTTTGCTGAGGAAGCACCCAGAGTGGTTGCGGCTGACATCGGTCCGCTGACAGTCTCTCAACTCTCACCGCAGAAATGTACCTCCCGGGGGTTAGATTTTGGGGATGACGAAGGGCACGCTCCCGTTCAAAACACACCGATCGAATCTTCACGCAGTTCATCTAAGAGGCCGGCTTCCATCGAGACCTTGGACGAGAACGAGGGTGCTCGCGTTCGCAAGAAAGGCAGGCCTGACCCAGCCTCGACCGCCAGCGCCAATTCGCCGACACCCTCCTCTCCTAACCATGTGAAAGCCCCTCTCTTGGCAAAACGACGACCGTCTGCGTCCCGAAAGTCTATCAGACGTATCTCCTCCGGCTCTAGAGCCAAGGAGAGTCTCGTCGGGAGAACATCGACATCGAAGGGGAAGGCACCTCTCGTGGTGCGGCCCAGTAGACGCAAGTCTGGAAGTGGAGGCTCCGAAAAGGACAAAGAGCGGGAGTCTGGGTCGAATGAGACTCGCAGCACTAGCAAGAATAGTAGTGATAGGAACAAGAACGGCATAGCGTCAAATCAGTCGCAGAACACCAGCGAACCAAATCGAAATAGGGATCGTTCGCACAAGATGCAATCGGCAGTCACACCATCCACTGAAGCAGGTGCCAGTACCTCGCACCACAATCCACCGACAGCCGAACACGCACGAACTGCACGGTCGAATTCGAACTCGACATCGGGGATTGGGGCGAAAAGTTCATCCTCTAAAGTCAATGTATGTGATGATTCCCTTTCTTGCCCCCTTTGTCCTTTGTTTCGTCGTCGTTCGGAAATTAAATCGTCACGGCGTTTTCTCTTTTTTTTTTWACCCTTTCCTTTCATTCATTGATGTGTGCGGATTTTGATAGGTCCTACACGCGACCATCCCTATTGGGTTCAAATTCCATTCAGACGCCCGACTAGAAGCCCGGAAAGTGCTTGGTGGTAGTGTCAACCCCAGCGAATCAAAGAAGACGAATGGGGTGAAAGATCGAACCACCAGTGTTCGTAATGACTTACGAGAACAACGGCGGCGAAATCTTCAGAATCAGATTGTTCAGCTGAAGAAGGCAAGAGCATCAAGAGCATCTGAAGCAGCAGCAGCCTCTGGAAGTGGCACGTCAAGTTTGTTGTCGAATTCGATTCCAGACTTCAAAGCAATACATGCGTCACAGGAGGCTGAACTGACACGTCAGAGAGACCGATTATCTCGAACTAGGCCTCTGCCCGTTGTGCCTGTTACTCCGCGCTTGGTGATAGACCATCGGTTGAAGGCGCGGCAAAAATTCGAGGAGAAGATCAAGGTGAAGGAGATACGATTGAAGGAAGAGAAAGAGGTCTTGAAAAGGGAGAAGGAGCTGCAAGAGGAGAGGGAGCTCAAAGAGTTACGGAAGAAGGCGGTGCCTAAAGCACACAATGTACCAGAGTGGTACAAGGAGGCCCCGAGGAAAGCGAAGCTTGGCGAGTCGGTCTGAGGATGTCGGCCAATGCTTGGAGATACACCCTACTCTACCTCATGGTTGTTTTATTTTTGTTACTTCGCGCATTGCGGCTGTACGAGCCTGGTTTGTTTGTACCATATGTTCAGATGTTTCAAGGCCAGATATTTGGGCATACTGACTGTGAAACCTAAAGGTTATTCCGTTCATCATCCCTGTTCTCGTTTGCCCTTTTCTGAGATAATGAATGTCACGAAGGTAAGTTTATCTGTTGCGTCCCGCTGGGGTAGGCTCAAGGTGCCAGCGGTACGGGAACGTAGCGAGGTTAGTCCAGGTGCCGTAGGCCGCGGTGAGGCGTAAGGCGAGGCGACTGCTGTTAACCCGATGCCATAATTCACAAACCCTGCTGCGGCACGCGTCCTGGGGCAGAGGGCAACTCCGAACCTAAAGCCAGCGTCTATTCAGTTCATAGCATACAAATGGCGTATGGTCAACTACTCTTGTGCGTCTCGCGGAATGCATCGTGTTGTACCACTAACCGATGCAGTTCATGCTGTACTGCCTCGGGTACGAACAGCCCATCCCCAAAGATTTTCATGGCTCGTTTTTCGCTTTCATAGTTGAAAACTTCCAGGTCCTTATTCCCGTATGCTGTTCAGGACCCAGGTCGGCCTTTTGTTATGAAACGATCGTCAAGGCTTGACGTCAACGTCGTTATTTCATCTGTCGTTCGACCTCTCTTTGTTGATGTGAAATGCCTGTGCTGTGCGTTCATGTGGCAATCATACGCAACGCATATAACTCCGCAAAGACCGTTATGTCGCGTGTCCAACGTGTCGCGCAGCCTCAGGCGCCGCCCTGTTGTTACCTTCGTTGTAAGGACTTCCGAGCTGGTCTTTCGGTTTCGGAATTTACGGAAATTGATTGTATGAAAAAANCTCATTTGCGGTTTATTACTTCCTTATAGTTCACCGGCCGACAAAGTATTAATTCAACTCGGCGTATTGTTAGGACGGGAGGTCCCGTGTGTGCTCCAGCAAGAGGGGCTTAGGTATCCTGCGGGTGCGTGTGTGATAACAACCAGGGAAATTAGTGAATAGACTCGACGACAGAAGTGTCTCGAGGCCTGTCGAACGAATCAAATGACGCTTTAATAAGGTGCTTAGGAGATAATGAATGAATTGGAAGGGAGTGAATGGATCATCAGTCTACGAGAGAAATTCTATCCTAAATTGACGTTCTCCGCGTTCTTCGTTGGAACCTTTCATGGAAGGACTAGGAACGTGAGCTTAGGAGGTGTGGAACCAGTTTGCCCATATTCGTCAGATATTTTCTTTGGCGATATATGCGTACATGTGTTCGACCTTCCTTTGCAACGTTCCCGAACGCTCCGGAGAGAAGGACGTAGTAGCCTGTTACGCGCCAATCTGTAGGACTTTGTGTATGGAGAATAGATATCGAAGCGCTCGCTCGCCGCACCCGTTTGCTCGTCGTATGGCGTCGGCGGTCTTTCTTCTGGGATTGAGTCTCGGACGTCTCGAGTTTATGGTTCAAGGTTTGACGGGCGTTGTTCTTGAAGGTGTGGGTGTGAACGTAAGTAAGAGAGCAAAGTATGCTTGGGTGCAATACCCTACCTCCTTTTATCACTAAATTTAATTTGCGTTAGCGTGCTGAGAGCGACGCGGGAACGAGCGCCTTCCTCTATTAGATGGATCTTGGTGCGGTAGACTGGTGAGAAGGTTCGGTGAAACGCGTATCTCCTGAGCTTTCATACCTTTTCCTTTATTATTCATTTACATTTCTTTCTGAGCTGTGAAAGACGTTGCGCACCAACAAATTACGTGAATGCGACGTCGCATGAGGCAACCTGCCCGCATCAGGCGCCTCAAGCAGAAAACGGCGCCAAATCAGTTGGCATGAGCAGGTGTGCTTTCTTTTTCTTCTTTTTCTCGCCTTCCCTTTGCTGAATATACCCTGTTTTGGACCAAAGGGGTTGAAACACCTCAATGAAAATGCAACATAGATTAGTCGCTATGCGCACAGGGTCTGCTAACTATCCAAACATCCTCAGCCTATATTGTATTCGGAATCAGAAACTTGGAGAGAAAGTTCGAAAGACATTGACCGCCGACTAACGTTCGGCGTGCACACAAGGCTGTTATGGCAAGCGAACGAGGTCTTCATCCGAATTAAGGCAGGATTAAACAACGTACGTGGGGTACTCTCCCACATAGGGCCACATTCACCAGTGCAACTGAGGATCTTTGGGAAGAACCTGGTGCTAAGAAACTGTCTGTGCGCACAATCGCCACCATACCACAGCCTGCCTAGGACGGTGATTAAGTTGGCATCAATGGGTGCCTTGCGTTGACTTGTTGGCGTTCCTAAGATATATTTTGCCGATGACTTTTGTATTCATGTGAGCGAAAGGGATTGAGCGGGGTAGTAGGGTCTTTCTGTGCGTTTTGTGAGCGTCACACAGGCGGGTCTGGGATGCCGATGGGCACAACTCATGGCATCAACGTGCTGTTCCTATGACCCACAATTTGGCGGTTTGCCCTTCTTTCGGCGCGGGTCCGTATACCGGGAACCAAAGAAAAGAAGCAAATTATCATCACAATGCGCGCTTTCAACTTAACCGCATTTAGAGGAACTGTCAAGATTGGATTGCTCGTGGAGATCGGGCCATTTCGAACTGGTTCACTCCATACGGGGATATCATGCAAGGCCAAAATTGTGCTTGAGATTCCTCCTTGTTTCCTTGCAATTTTGAATGCATCGTTCAACGATGAGATTTGGTTTTGTCATATCAACCGGAGTTGTTACAACACGGGACTCTCTACACCACTCTCGGGATAACCTATCCTGGGCGTCTGCCGATATCCCTTATACATATAAAAAGCCCATGCCTCCGATGCTCTATCCTCCATCCCATCCGCCCTCCTCATCCAAAGCATTCCTAGCTTTCCAAGCCACCTGAACTACCAGTTCCACATTCCACCATGTACTCTTCGAGCTCCTCATCATCACTCGCTGCCGTTGCCCAGGCACAGTTCTCCTGCTCGAGCCTCTGCTCAATACCATCCTCTCAGCAACACATCTCGACCTCGACCTCGGAATCCTCCTCGAGCTCATGTCGCGACCACAGCTCTCCCCAATGCTGCCACTGCGGCTGGCGCGGTAGCCATTCCCCATCCTGCCCCTTCAAGTAAGGGATGAACCGTCACGATACCCTCTTGTCGCGTTCAACGTATCGGTGAGTCAACTCTTCGATCATCGCTCGTGACATTCTTCTAACCAAACCCGCTTTCCTTTTCAGTTGTAATTTCTTGGCTCACTGTCTATTCATTTCGACTCGTCGCTATTTTGCTTTCACTCTCAAGCACGCAAGCTCTCGCTCTCATCATCGCACGCATACCACAGCACTTGTATTTCGATCATCGCATCTTACAGCCGCCCATCGTGGGCTTAGTTGACTATTGATAGTATATTTATGGACCGGGGCACTGGGAGGTGGGGGCACGGTGGAGTAGGCTGGAGTGGGTTGGATCCAGCGCTCGTCCTCATCAACAATGTATAAGAATGGAGAATTTTACAGTATGAAGTCATACCCCAGCCCATTGTGTACATCATGTATTCTTTTGCCTAGCAACGTCTATCATCTTGCTTTGCTTTTCCTTCCATTCCCCAGCGCGGGCATTCGCTCCGTGAAGCCGTCTCCACCAAAAATTTCCATCGTTGTACGGAGCCTGGAACTCGAAGGCACCGTGCAGCAGCCTCGGCGTCCTTGTTGCCCTCAGGTTTTTGATGAACAGGCAACTGATCCAGGAGATAAGATATCAACTGGAAGTTTTTCTCTGTTTCTTCCCTTCTTGGATGTACGGTTTCCCTTGGCCCCTGGTACATATGGTACCTGAATGACGACACCGATTGGACGGGAGGGATGGTCGTGAGTGGCCGTTGTTCTCATTTGCGCCTTTTCCCCGCAGTTTGTTCCGTTCAGCAGGCGCTCGGTCTCGGAGCTTCTCACACGTTCTCACCAGGCAATGCGCTGGCAAGTTCCAGTGACGGCTCCCCGAGCTTCTATGTCAAACCACCACGTACGGCAGCCTGCTTCAATTTCAGCCTCAAATGAAATCCAGTATTCAAACCCTCCAGAAGGGTGTCCCCTATACCTGCTCGGAACTGTTCCTTTCCTTCCAATAAGACCCGTGCCAGTGTCGGGTCAGCGCTAGCACTGTTTTGGCGCTGGCCCGGTTACCGGAATTACCGACCCCGAAGATATATTCCCAGGGACGATCTACTCTTGTCTCCTTGCGCTCTTCTCGTACTTCTGTGAACACCATACGATGGCGTCCATCACTCCGCCCAAGACTTCTGAGCAACTCCTGGTTTCCTCTCCAGCGGAGCATGTTCTACTGCTTACGTTCAACAGGCCAAAGCAGTTGAATGCTATGACCCCGCAGATGACGGCGGACCTCAAATCTGTCTTGGATTGGTTTGAAAGCGAGCCTAGCTTATGGTGCGCTCATTTTGATCTTCCTTCTCTCATCTTTCAGCCAGTATAACCCTCTTTCTAGGGTCGTCATAGTGACTGGAGCAGGACGCCTTTTCTGTGCGGGAGCCGATCTCAAAGCGTAGGTCATATCATGCTGTTGAGTTCAATTCATGGAGGTGGAGCTACCCGTTGATCACCAAACCTAATTTTTTTTTCGAACAGATGGAATAAGGACCAGCAAAGTGGTATCACGAATGAACAAGAAGATGTAGTATCCAGTATATACGGCTTTGGTTCGATCTCGAGGAGACAATCGAGCAAACCAATCATCGCCGCTGTCTCGGGAGGCGCGTATGGAGGCGGGATGGAGATGCTAATGAATTGCGACTACGTGGTGGCGAGCCAGGATGCAAAATTTGCTTTGCCAGAAGTCAAGCGTGGCGTCATTGCCATTCAAGGAGGTAAGCCTCGCTACTCCCTTGTCCTTCTTTATCTCTCCCGTTTGATTCTCGGGATGCTGGAATTGAGGGAATTATTCTCGTAAGTCTATCTATCTATCCCTTTTACACCAACTGACTGACAGATGCGCAGCGAACAAAGAACTAACGTATCTTTCCGTGACACTTCACAGGAATTCCGCGCCTCAGCCAAATTGCTGGTCACCATGTGCGTTGAGTATACATCTCTTACCTGTCGATCGACATTCTCTGACATGATGTCCGCGTTTTCCTCACAACTCTCTTGCCCCTCAAATATTCTATACACCATCCCGTCGACGGTGCTTCTGCCGCGAAACATATTAGTTGGCCTCCGAACTCCTATTGCTTGGCAGAGTGATTACTGCCGCTGACGCTCAAGGGCGATTTGGATTGTAAGTCCCACTCCACATTTCACTTTCACCTCGTTCCCTCCTTTATTGCCTTTATTTCTCGTTCTTTCTCTAATCATTGCGCTATTTTTCGACGGCGCCCGCTCGTCTAACGGGATAACGTGTTCTGCCGCTCAACTGTCATCCTGAGCGTCGCTACACTCACAGTCACCGTGGTGATACTTTCCCGATTCTCTCCCTTTCCTCTAATCCGAGGTCCCTGTGTCACTCTGCCTACCACTTCACATATCACAAACAGGAGTTTCCTGCCACCCCCACAGATATCCACCCACGGCGTTTCCGTCATGATGTGAATGCGCTCTCCTGGTGCGCTTTTGCCTATTTGAGTGGGTTCCTAAGAATGGGGATGACGTCGTTAGCATGTCATTCAGCTACCACCTCCTCTATCCAGGGATGTTCCCCAACATTTTACTTCCTATGGTTTCTTTGTCGCGTTTTACGTGCGCGATGAGAAATCACCCCCACGTCCTCTCACAATCAATATTCCCTCCTAGGTGTTCGGATGTGGGCTCGGATAGCCTTGTACATCCTGATTCCTATCTCCTCCGCTCGCGATCTAGCTTGCCACTGAATCTTACTACTTCGCACTCATTCCCTTTTCCATGTTCTTTTTTTTACGTTCTTGATTCTCTTGCTTTCAAGTTTTTAGCTAACTAACGGTTCAAATTTATCAAAGTGTGAATCAGATCGTCCCCGCATCGGAGGTCATTCCGGCTGCGATTGCAGTTGCCAAAGAGATAACTCTGAACTCCCCTGATGCTGTTCAGGCGACAAAGCGGGGACTTCTGGTCTCTCAGGAGTTCGGCCACTCGCAGATGTTGTTTAATCACGTCCTGGGAGCCGAGTGTAAGAGGGTGTATAAGGGTGATAACATCAAGGTATGTCAACAGCGGCATTATGTCGTACTCGTATTTTCCGGCTTTTCTTCTTGGGCGGTATTGATATATGCATGCATACTTACGTCCTCTATTCGCTTTGTAGGAGGGACTTGAAGCCTTTACAGAGGTGAGTCACGATACAGCGATTTCTATCATATCCGTCTTTGTCCATGCAAAAATGGTATCACCTCGGTCTGCGATAATTCGCTGAGCACGAATTGGGGTGCCCAGCGAGTGTTCCCTCTAATTCTATGATTGTGGAGCCACGATGTCATTTACTTCTATGTGTGTTCTGCGATATCCCAAGACAGAGGGAGTGCCGTACCATGATCGAGATTGTCCCCTTCTTTCGATTTCATCAAGGCACCTAGAGATTTGCTCACTGACATTGACTGCCTTTTGCTTAGAAACGCGCACCGCGCTGGAGGAACCCTGCAAAGTTGTAATCGTATCATCCCCATTAACAGAATCTACAATGTAATATCTCCCAAAATTTGTTCCTCAGAGCGGTGAGCCTCGGTCGGAATACTCGCGTGTCCTCTTCGAAATTCGCAACGGTGGCGGGGTAAACAGAATAACCTCCCGTCCGACACTCCGAACGAAGGTGGCTTTTGTGCTCAAGCCTCGAGGTCATCGCATCTCCTTTTCGGATATTTTCGTTTTATTTTGTTTTATTTTGTATTTCTAAAGATACCTTTGGACAACAAAGTCAAGTGAGCTCCACCGGTGCACGACTTGGTCCAGTCTAGACCAGGTGGCCATCACCTTGGATGGCCGATAAGGAAAACCGCCGTGATTGCAAAGCTCGGAATCTCAGGGTACCGTCAGCTTGGGATGTCTTCAGACATCTGTGACGTCGAACTCTCGTATGGGTCCTTGATGTTCTGTGGCACAAGTCCAACACAAGTCAATCCGGTGGTCCCGGTGAGTAAGCCAGTAGATTTCAACACAGTATTCCGAGTACGTCTCGCTTCTAAGGATTGAAAAGGAATTTCATTATCTGAATCGATATCGCTTTCCTTCTCAGCACCACAGAGATGTAATCCTTCTCTGAATTCCATGACGTTTTCTATCAGACGACCCCGCACTGGGCGCATAAGTCGATGAGATGGCATGATACACAGAGTTCTGGTTGATCATAGCCATAAGCGGAAGTCTCTCCGATTCTTCCATATCGGAGGTGTGTGCGTAGCCAGGTAGTCTCTGGTACAACTGCACACGGCGCGGGAGATTGATTGATTTTTTAATCTGTTACCGTGTAAACGAAAGAGTCTTTGACTATCAGTGACCTGAGGCTGGTGAGGTTCCAGAGATCTGATTTTTGGCCAGGGACGATCAACGCCATCTGCCACGGACCATTGTACCTGTCTCGTTGAAAGTTATGATACATTGGTTCAGTTCATTGCCCAGAGTTGTTTATATTGAACCGACATACTGCGAATAGAAGCTAACATGTCTAATGACGAGTTCAGCGCATTGGAATGTATAATTCCATCGACTGGGTCGGCGGAAAAACGGGAACGAGCCTAATCCAAACCAAGTTCCGAGATCCCCTTCGCGGTCGCTCGAGTCAAAATTACCAGCAATTCTACCGGTCAGCGAAGGAGAGGTGCAGAGCATCCAATGCCTCGTGACCGATATCAAAAGCAAAGTATTCTGTGAATTCTAAGTTGAGGGTTCTCGAACTCTTCTGATAAGTCGGAGATCCCACCTGGGTTCTGAGTGATTATTCAGTCCAAGTCCCTTCACTTGAATGAAGCTCTGTTCACATTGACGACTTACCACGACCGTGTAAGAGCATTGACATATATAGTTTCCTGAGCCCTGGCCGCCGCATCGACCACCATACGTTCTCTAAGCTGACCATATTCCAGGGAAACAGCAGGCTGAGAGCACATCGAGACGTGAGGATCCCAGGAAGTCCGGGCCAAAAGTAGTTAAGCACTGTGGAAAACGCATGATCAAGGCGAAAGAAGCACTTGAAGCAAAGTAACTCTGTCTTCATCCCAAGAATGACAGGTCGGACTTCGACTCGGGATCAGAGAAGAGAAGTCGCTCAGCGCCAGTCGGTCAGCAGCTCCATGGCTCGGGGATATCTGCGCACAACTTACATACGAAAGCAACGAATTTCTGTATCTAGGTGATCAAGTAAGCTTGGCTCGGGACGATGAGAAAGGCCTAGAGTCAACCAGTCCTCGTGAGCGCTGAGAGAAGCACCTCGCGGGAGGTTGCGGGTGTTCGTGTTCAGCAACCAGGTCGGGGGGGAATAAAGTACAATTGCAGTTGTGGTACCTACAGCCTCCGTCGCCACCGACCCTTTCCCAGTGTTCGTGTTTCTTCTCGGTGTATTGTGGCGAGCGCTCGAATGCAGCCAAACAAAAGGAATATATTGTGTGAAGTCCTTGCACTAGCTATGTTGAGACCCAGCACTCACACAGTGACCAGCGTTATGATTAGGCCCCGAAGAGACTCCAGCTGCAGAGTCTGAAATTGTGGCGCACGATGACGTCCGGAGGTCTCTACAGTTGCGCCACCGCTTGATGGTATACGTGTCTATGCGGGAGAGGAATACAATCCAGTTGAGCTACCGACGCAGGTTTTGGAAAGGCAATCTCGGTCACTGCACCCACCAAGCCTAGTCTTGACATCGTGTGCTTCAAGGCTCTGATCGCAGCTACCCTGCCAATACAAAATAGGTTTAGTCTAGAATACATGCCTCGTGATAGACCCTGGTGAAGCAGTGCGAAGTCCAGTGAGGTCCAGTGACACGCATCAATCGGTCGGCTGAGGCCTGCTGAGACGCTCATTAATGCAGAAATCGACCCAGAATACCGAGAAGCGCAGGAATGTGTCACTTCTTTCGGCCTCCAATCAAGACGCCTGGTGGGGAGCAGAAACTTTCACCGCTTTACAGATGCATCAAAGTCCATGGTTTTCGTGAGTTTCATGTGCAGTTGTTGAGCTGTGATAAGTGACAAACCCCCAATCGTGGATCAGGAAGCACTCAGAAAGCCCCGGTTAGCCATGTCCAGCGTTCGTTACAAACTCTAATAGATAAGATGACGTTAGTGCTTATTGAAGTCAATTGAAATAGACACACAGCCATTCCGAATAGATGGGCACCTGCATAGTCAGGAATTCGACGCCATATAGGACTCGGAAGAAGTGTGATTGGTTCCATGCTTCGAGAGGCGTGTTCTACTTGCCATCATTGGTCAGAGACTTACCCAAGAATCTGTTGGTTGCAAGTAGTCGAAGGAGGTTTTCCCATCGAAAAGGGTCATCTGCCTAGCCTCGTCGTAAAGTTCTTCTGAGCCTGGATATGTTACAAAAAAGCTTAGATTCGTATCACGGGAAATTACCTATAACCACACTGGATGTTTACTGCGGAGTAGGGTGATTGGCCTTACACTGACTGATGTAATACTGCAGGGTCGCACTTGTGCGAGAACAGAGTCTCACTGCTTTGATGGTAGTATCCATGTTTTCGGTGCGAACATTCAGACGAACCACGCTGAACCCGAGGGATGTGTTGCAGAGATAGGATACTCCCTCCTCCCAAATCAACAGTCCGCGGAGGGCGGAGATCAAATATGAGCCCGCCACGGGAGGCGGGTCCTACTTTGGTTGGTCGGAGCCGGTCAAATTCGAAGACAAGGGATTTAGTGGGTTGTCGCCCGTCGACAACAACGTTAACGATTCTGTAAAGATCTGTTATTAGCCCGCTCTACAGAAATACAACAACGCAATTCCCATCGATAAAGAAAGACCCAATTGAATCGCGAACCCTCTCGAAATCTCCGAAGTTTTAAAAATAAAAGCACATGCCCGTACATAATAAACATACCGTGCCTAGATTGATCGATGCACAGCTGCCACACAGGGTGCAGCGTTCCCCATACGCTACCGCGATCAGCCACAGACCTGATGAAGGGCCATGGCACTGCTGGGGCTGGGCGGGAAAAGGAAGGCCGTCGAGTACTTTACATGTTTAGAACCTTGGAGGAGTTTTGACGCCGTGACAGGAAGAACGCTGCGTCAGTTAAGCTTTGGGTCTTTTGTCATGAGGCTAACAGTTTGTACGCCGTGAAGTCGCAGGGGTCCAAGTGGTATGAGCGATGAAGTCGGCACGGCTCGCCAGCCGGAAAGGTCGAGCCTCGGCCACTTCGCGTAGATATTTTTTTNGATAGCGCTCGTATTTAGCGAATTAAGCTCCAGATATGGGACACAGAAAAAATTTGGCCCGGCATAGTGAGCCACCGGAGACAAGCCACTCTTCTTCCATTGAAAGGCATCGACAGCGAACCATCTATACCAGCGATTTAAACATATACAGCCTTAGAGTACAGGGTCCGCCGTGCAAACACAACGACGGGCGGCTCCGCATGAGAGCATAGGCAGTAAACTGAATGCACCGTCGTCAAGTCTCAATCCTGCCTTGATTATCGATGGCACTAGCGAGCGTTACGTGGCCTCTTTTGTAGCCTCTCCAGTCACATCGTGACCATTCCGTCATGGATATGAATGAGTCCAAGTCGAGAACCCAGCTAGCATGTGAAGGCCAAGACAAAAACAGAATTAGAGCGACAGACGGAATGAGAAATGTTCTATGAACAACATGGAAGCTTTGTCCAATACAATCGAACCTTGCGCTTCCCGTAGTTTCTTATGGTTAAACATGGATGGATGCAGGCCGATTGGAGTGGATTTCAGACCAGAAGCGTTCACGTAACGACGAAAAAGCCAGGTAAGTACCAGATGACGGCTCATCGCATGGCCGATCTCGAAATAGCGCCTGTACGTGGGAGGCCAAGAAAAAATGCACGATCCGCTTGAGAGTGAACTGCCTGCCTGAGACGGAAGTAAATCTGAGAACGAGAGAGACTGACAGTGCCTGAAAGATGGAAGGACCGATAGACGTTTTTGACACAATGTTTGAAATGAATGAGAAGTGAGCCGCGGTTCGTTTGTTAGACGTGCCGTACTTTCCCTGGTAAGGACGTTCGAATCGAATTAGACAGCGCCCGCGAACTCTAAACAGCGCGGGAAGTTGCGTTGTGGGCCAGGTTCCAGGCAGATGGCGAGTTCCCATCGTTCCCAACGGTGGGTAGGAGAAGGACGTGACCCTGCCCCGCAGTCTGAGAGGGAATGGCCTCCTGACCTTCGTGTGGCTACTCAGAGGCGTCCTTTACAAAAATCGGAGCACTCGAGTAAAGTATAATTCAAAGGCGTCGCCTCTTGCGACACAAAGCATCACTTCGGAGGAAGTTAGTGCGTCACACGGGCTGGCCAAGTAGATGACTTACAAGAATGTCCAAGCGATATAGGAAAATGATATTCATCACAGCACCAGGGCGCTGATAGTCGCTCAAGGCACGACAGCAAGCGGCCAAAAATTATTAGAGTTCCCGCTCTTCAAGGCATCGCAAAAAGTACCACTCACTCGACAAAACCGATTTGTGCCCGTGCGGACGTGAGACGTCAAATTGAGATCATGGGGTCATTATTAGTCCTTGTGAAGAGACGGATAGACAGCTATCCTCCATAGCTGGTTAGTGTTCTCCTTTGACAAGAAAAGAGTACCGGGAACTTACTTCGACGATCAATCACTCAGCCCGCTCGTTCACGTTGAAGTTCAAGGTTGTCTTTCTTGAAAGGCGGTCATCCCAATCCTGAAATAAATGAATGGGGTTTTCGTCGCATGGAGTTCATGCAGCAGGTGCTCTCTGTGCAAAGAAACAGTTGTGGTTCAGGCTTGACGTTGAAGATCGGAAAAGGAAAGGCCGAAACACGTGGGGATGATCTAAATGAACGCGTGGGAAACCTCTTGCCAAAATGTCAATTGGCCATCATGAAGCGGTTCTCTGAAAATGGGACCAACGAATTCCAACGCACCTTCCACTGAACCCCAGCCATCGTCCTCATCGTCTCAGCAAGGAGAACCTACGAGCGCCTTTGAAAGATGGAGAAGGAAGGCTATGTACATCACAGGGCTTGGGATTTCGGAAGAAGACAGAATGAAGGACCTGCAGGAACATCATGTTCGGCGGTGTGAGAAGGACAAGGAGTACCTGATGAACTACAGTATGTGTTCTCTAGCGAGAAACACTTATGATTTAGCCTCTGACGTCTCATAGGTCCCATGGTAGTATTTATGCTCAAGCACCTGAAGCTGTCTGGGTGTGAAGTGCCACCTCAGAATATCCTATGCGCGCCTTGCGACAAGACGCGCGCAGGTGGCTTCGAGCACAAACGCGGTGTCGTGGTTCTATGTGCCGGCAATTTTTTCAGCCAACAGCACATGGAGAGCACTATCATGCACGAACTTATGCACCTGTACGACCAGTGCAGGTTCAAGGTCGACTGGGGTAATCTCCGGCATCATGCCTGCAGTGAGGTGAGCATCTCTCCGCCGTTCTCCGACACCGTCCGTACGAATCACTAGCTTACGCCCGGCTTTCTGGTAGATTCGTGCCAACAATTTGAGCGGGGATTGCAGATACACACGTGAACTTCGACGAGGCTTCGTCACCTTCTCGAAGCAGCACCAGGTAAGCGATCCTTCCCCATGTCATTCAATTAATATGAGCCTCATCACGTTGTAAAAGGTTTGTGTGCGACGTCGGGCTGTCGAATCCTTGCTGGCGAATCCAGCGTGTCCAGACCGTGCAGCAGCTGAACGTGCTGTCAACGAGGTCTGGGACAGTTGCTTCAACGACACGAGACCGTTCGATGAGGTACTCAGCTTCTCTTCTCCCACTTCTTTCCAGCTGATGATGCAATTTGCTCCCCTTAGGTTTATTGACGGCTTAGCCCCGATTCACAGCCCGACCACGACGAACTCAGCTCGCGTCATATCGTCTTCTTTGGAGCACTCTGCCCTCATTGGACGGCTCCTGTGACGATATAGTTGGAATTTTAAAGGTACTGGAGGGTGATATAGGAGCTTTAGGGGGCGAAATCCGGGGAATCGGGAAACCAGAGAATCTGAGCTGATCCGAGTTTATTTACTGATGTTTGTTGCACGGGTGTATAAAATTCTCTCGCGTTGACGTTGACCACGTTCTTCATCGTCCCCACCGCTTTCCCTCTTTCTCGAAGTCACTTTCTGCCTCGAAATGATGTTCTCCAAGTTTGCGTAGGTCAAACTCTAAGTTTCGCGAGATCTCGCTAACTAGGCGGGCATGTAGCTCTCTGCTCGCTCTGGTCGCGGTCACACCCCTGGTTTCCGCTCTTACCCTCAACATCCCAGAGAACATTACCACCCAGGGAACTACGACCTTCACCTGGACTTACGAAACCTCAGAGTGCGTGCTTCTGCCCGCCTTTTCGATTGCGAGACCTTACATAGTCGCGTAGCGAACCCTTCTCTCTCTACCTCTACAACGAAGAGTTCAATGATTCTTTCGCCATTGCCAACAACGTCGAGCCTTCTCTCGGCTCAGTTTCTATTCAAATACCCGTTGTTCCCGTTCGGTTGGTGAAATCGTGTCCTGCTCCTTGTCCTCAGGCTGATTGTGCAAATAGGGATGGATACACTCTTCGGGCAGTCAATGTCGGCAACATTGAAGACGTCTATTCTTCCACTGGTTCATTCAGCGTTGGCGCAGCTACTCAGTCCATCCCCACTACCCCTACGGCCACTCGCACCACCTCGTCTGGCACTGGAACTTCGACTAGGCCAGTGACGACAACTACATCCACCACGTGAGTTTTGATGACATCCCATCACGAATTAATTTTGATCGACCTTGTATCTTCAATAGGAGTGCTGCCACGACCTCGACCTCGAACACCGCTACTTCGACCACCAGCAACACTGCTCCCAACCCTCTTGCAACCAACCTGTCTGGAGCATCGTCCCTCAAGTTCAACTCCGGTCTTGTGGCTGCCGCTCTCGCTGGTGTTGCCGCTGTCGCTCTCTGATGATACCTACTGGCACTCGTGGACCGGGACACGCAGCGCGTGATATCATTGGGCTTTCTTTTCTGTTATTTTATCGTGACATCTCGGCATTGCACACTCGGACTTGACATCATATCGCAGCATACCATCATCATGTTTCTCGTATATCCTTATCTCTACAATCGACATGACCTTTATAGAACGTTCGTTTAATCACTCTGCGATGCGATACGACTGTCAGTTCTCCTTTCCTTCAGTTTGCAGTGCCTCTCGGCTGTCGTCACGACTTTATTACCGTTTTGGACCGTCGTAGTGCTCGACTTGTACTCTCCTTGTAAAATGTCTCTCCTTGACGCTTACCGTGTATTCAATGATACCCGATCTTTTGGTGCGTTGCGATGGGCTGGGGCTCGTGTTGGCTACCAGAGCAGTACAAGATAATCATGACAGTTCATATTGTGATGGAGAAGTTGTATTAACTTCAGGCTGTTCGTTTTCTATTGCACCAGCACGTTGGGATTGCGAAGGGGTGCAGTTATTGTCGTACGATTGAACAACATTAGGTTCAAGTTCGGAAAGGACGTCAACTATGTATAATTAGTCAAACACTTCGCCTTGGAGGTCCGGTAAGACCTGAATGGTACCGAGAGTGAGAAGGGACTGTTCAAGTTGCTTTCCACATATAAACATACCCTGTTTGTGGGCTCTCGGCTTCAATAATCTAATCTACTACATATGGGATAACCGAAACTGCATCTTCTGAGATTTGAATCCGAGATTGTGACCTCATGTGCAGAGAGAAATCGCTTCCGGTCCTAGAGCGCTCACCCTGAGATGCCCAGTGCTCGCGGATTTGATTCGAGCACCGCGATAAGATAGGACTGCTTCGGTTGGTGGCCTGAATCAGCAAGACTGACAAAGGCTTGAACACGATGATCGATATTTCTCGAAGAGTTATTATTCATTGGACAGATGTCGCCATTCTGGTTCGGTTAGGCGCCAGCCACCACCGATAGGCGTGCGCTTGCCAATGACTCGGGTACGCACAGTCGGCATTGGAGGCGCACACATTCGAACCGTTCGAAGTGGGTAAGAGTGGGTAAGAAGCCTGTCCTAACTGTACTTACCGAATTCCCGCTTTGCTAAATGAATTGACGTAAAGACCAAACAAGATGTATCACTTTGTAGATCCCACTGATTTCGCCGCTTCGTGCATATTGTAATTGTGAGCTGGAGAGGGTCTTGCATCGGGGTACCTTTTGTGAATCCGACCTGACGAACTCCTTCTGGGGCTCGAATTCTCTTTTTTCCACCCTGAATTCTGGTGCTGACTTATTCGAGACNGCCTCGGCTGGGTTGGAAGGCAGGATGCGGCTTGGAGACAGCCGGCTGCTAAATTTGTCCTTCGCCTCCCCCATTCTCTCGTCTAAAAATACGACAAATCAAGGGTGAGGAAGGGAAGGAAGCAAATTCAATGGGCTGCGCAAAAAGGGCTTGGTCAGCGAGGATCGCTTCACTTTCCAATTGGGATAAAGTCGAGATCAGCTGAATTGAAAGATGAATATGTCTGTCGCTCGAACTGCGTCCGAGCTTCAGGGTTTAGCACAACATGATCCTGAGCCACAGTTCCCCCATGGCTGGGCAGGGAGAAAGAAATAAGCAGACTGTCAGTACCTGTCAATGCTGAGATTGGTGGAGCCCCCTCGGTAAGCAACCAAGACCCGGTTGTTATACTCGGGAGGTGCAAACCAGCTTCTAGACCTTGGCACACAGACGAACGGGTACAGTCGCGGTAAGGGTCCTTGGTCAACGGGTGAAATTGACTACCGAACTAGCCGAGTGGTTTTTGTTACACCTCGAATGGTCGTTGTGATCCTACTAGCGACTAATAATTCCTATCTGTCCCCTACAAAGTCTTGCACCAGCAGGCTGGCTTAGAGTTCATTGGTTATTATACATATGGTACTGCTCAGGTCGAACGTGTGTAAAGTGGGTCCGTGAATACGAAGTTTTGCCGATATCTTGAGCTTGTGGTAGGTGGATATCAAGTTCGTGTCCGAGTCGCACATTTGCTTTGCAGCGACTAAGTCCGTACGTACATCAAAATTGAGGAATTTTTCAAAATTTGTTACCCCAACGATAGCCAGAACCAGCAAATGGGGGCTTTGTTGAGCTGGGTCGACGATGTAAACGGCGATAGAATCGGAGGCTTGGTGCGGGTACTGTGAAACGACGGGTAAGATGAACAACCCCAGTTTATTTCACTCTGCAGCTAGGCTTGGCCTCCTCCTCCCTCTTCTGGCCTCAGAAAGGGCTATTTTTACTTCTGGTTGGAAACTGCAGCGCAGTCTAATGCTATAGTTGGAGCCTACAATGACTCGAAATTAATCATGCTCACGGAATGAACTTTGGCCTGTAAAAAANTGAGCGCATCTCCCCTCAAACGGACTCAGACCGAGACTCGCACTGCCATATTCCGTTTCGAGCGGCCATCCCGAAAGCAGAGGGTGTTGAGGATGTAATGACGTGAAACTTGTGGCGGCAAAGGTACTAACTGTGTCGGTGTGCGCGTGAAATAGCACCGCTGGCTCCGGGCACAAGCACACAACCAGGTTGGTAGAAAACCGGGCCTTCGGTTCCCAAAATCCAGGGACGCGATGCGTTACCATGCCGAAGGAGATCATACAGGCTGAAGGAGGAAAGGTCGGGATATGTCTAGAGCCTCTCGTTCG
This sequence comes from Candolleomyces eurysporus, assembly GCA_027579435.1. Taxonomy (NCBI): domain Eukaryota; kingdom Fungi; phylum Basidiomycota; class Agaricomycetes; order Agaricales; family Psathyrellaceae; genus Candolleomyces; species Candolleomyces eurysporus. The sequence goes on from JANBPK010001039.1 coordinate 38,914, forward strand.
ACCAGGGTGCGAGCCACGTACGGTACATAGTGAAGGCTTTATTCGATACCATTGAAGTTCAGAACGGCAGCTAAAGTTAAATAAATTCAAAAATATCGATTCAATGCTTCCATTTCTATGTGTACTGTAAAGACTCGTTCAAATTGCACATAACTACGTCCCCTCTGTTTTGTGGGTATATCCTCGGCATTAATCACCCCGTCGCAGTTTTAGAAATGCCGCCTGAGACTCAATTGTTAGTTCGAAGCCTTGAGGCAGGCCAGCTCGCGAGTTGCTCGTCTCTTTCAGATCATGATTATTTCCGTTCTAGTAATTGGTAGAATACCGGCTCGAGATCGTTCGTGAGTTCACTCTGCCTGTCGATGTCATCCCAGTTATCACGATCCTGAAACAGCTTCCTTTCCTCTATGACGATGCGTGATGGGTTGTGTTGATGGAAGGGTTCAATATTTAGTATATTGTAAGGACTGCGTACACTACGTGCGACGATTTCGATGAGTTTATTTAGATGCGTAGGCATCGAGTTGTGATGGAATAGGACGGACCCTATTTTGAGGCTCGATCCCGAGCGCCTACTACTAATTCGCATACCCGCCAAACCCACGATTGAATGATCAATGGTTATTGCCTCATGATGAAGGTCGTGCAGTACCGCCATGCGACATACCAAAAATGTGCTCGAGGGAGTCAAGCCCAATTTGAAAGACTCAATGTCTAACTTTTGGGTCAAGGCGCCTCTCTCTATAGTTAATGAGCCTCTGCTCTTGCCAGATCCACGGCGACAAATTAAACATAACTAGTAGAAGGATTCTATGGAACGTAGTGTCAATGGTTATCGTAGACTTCGTTTCCCAATGCGTGGGTGAATGCAAGCTCGAATCATCATTGCGAAGTTATCGGTCGACCCCCAGTCCTTGGTTACGCACAGCGAGATTCAGAAGAATAATCCCTAGAACGCTACTAGTCAAAACGGGGTGCATTGATGTAGTCAAAAATGATTTAGCGTGTACTCTGCGAAAGCACGGTCATTCTTCACCAGCCGGCTGGTGCAATTCTTTCCGAGGTTGGCCAATGATTCTATGGTGGGGTCCACAGTCGGAAGGAGATGACCATACTTTGGGTCTATCAATGCTGATGCTGTAAATTGAATAGAAACGCGGGCGGTACCAATGACAGTGCGCGAGAATTCGTCTGGACAGATGGTAAAACAGGTGGATGCTGAGAAGAATCAGGGGCAGCACGTAGGTGATGCAGATATCACTAGAATACATCTCCCAAGACAAAGGTACCAAGGCGGCAGCAGGGTCTAGACGTGTCGTTCCTGGTCAAGCTCACCACCCGGTGTTTTGGGGCAGATAGACCATGCACTCCCAGACAGTTGACAGACTGGAGCCCATGGAATACTTGATGTGTCAGAATCAGATTCTTCAAACGTTGCTGAGGAAGACCATGCTCCTTGTTAGTCACGTCTTCATTGACAGGACCCAGGTTCGCCCAAAGAGCTGTGGTGGTTGAGATTATTGATAGCCCAGAAAAAATWGCCCAGAAAAGAAGGAAGAGGGGAAAGACCACTAGGCAGATTTTACACAGCAAAACTATCCAAGATTCAGTGTAGAGATACGGATACACGGGCTGCAAGGCTTGCGAGGCTTCGAAGATGACGGGCGCCGGCAGCTCGCGAGGCCGGGTCGGCGACTGCATTGCCGCTGCTGCCGAATGGAAGCTCGTCACATGAGTTGTGCATGATCGGCACATGACGCTGACGCCATCGCAGGCATAGTCACAGCGAGGTGACCTGCTTATTCTATCACACTTCGAGGGAGCTGGTACATAAGCTCTCGATCGTGTTTTCAATGATCTCCAGATTTCGCTCCGCTCTAACCTCTCGAGTACCTGCTTCATTCTCTCTTGCTTGGTTTTCATCTTCTGCACCCCCAACAGACATGGCTACCGTTAAGGCGCTCGTCGACGTAGGTGCTATCTGCAGTCAGAAGGTCGGAATACTGACGTCGCTTGATTCTTTCTAGTCCGCAGTTGAGAAGAACCCCATTGTGATCTTCTCCAAGTCTTGGTGCCCCTATTGCAAAAAGGCAAAGAACTTGTTGGCCACAGAGTTCAAGGACATCCCGGCGACCATTTTTGAGTATGGAACCACAACCATATCGAAGGATAGGCTTGATAAACCTCATGTGCAGATTGGATGAGCGAAACGATGGCTCTGAAATCCAGAACTATCTCCTCCAAAAGACACAGCAGCGAACAGTGCCAAACATTTTCATCAGTAAGCAGACCTATACTTCCTCGAATAGTGTTCAGCGTCTGACTTGGATTACAGAACAGGAGCACATTGGAGGCAAGTTTCCCATGAGGTTCTACGCTCTGAATGGCCCGCTCACCCCCCAAAATCTAGGTTTTGACGATACTTCTGCTGCGTTCAACAGCGGAAAGCTCGCCGCTCTCCTGAAGGCGTGAGGTTCATCCAGTGACTCTTAGTTCGGGCCATGGTTTGCTGAAATTCGATCCCTCAGGTCGCCGAATGCAAGCCTATAGCTGCTGGCGGCAGGAGGATCTTGAGGCCTTGGCGAATCCATAATCACAACTGTAGCATGTTCATTGCAACGATTCCCGTAGATATACACTCTTTCATGCTCGATGCCATTACTCCAGATGCACTGCAGTCTACTGCAGTTGGGTGAGATAATCTTATCTATTACCAAATAGAGATATCTAGGTGCCACGTTATTGGTTTCCGAACGGACGTGGTTGTGACGGAATCATCAAGCTTGTTCACCAACCAGTACCTCATCGCGACCAACGCTGGCCGTTCAGTTTCAAAAACTCTAGTCCAACTCTAACCACATCATCTGAAGGGAAAGCTTTCGTTCAGCGCAACATGGCGAGAGCGCATCGTGTTGGTGCAGGAGTGGCGATCCTCACCGTCGTCTACATACTCGCTTTCTTCCAGATGATTGCTCTGCCCTTCGTCAGCGAAGCTACCGCTGCAGCCATTCTACCAGTGGTATGTCATATGATCTGAAATGTAACCGTATACTAAAGCCGCTCATTCTTCTATACATTCGCTCTCTATTCAATCGTCGACGTCGAAACCAATTCGAAACCATCTCACTGTCCCGCAATCAGTTGCCTTGGTGGTTACTAGTCTCATTTGGGGCATACTCGCTTTGGTCACTGGGCTTGGGACTGTATACATTTAGGGATTGTCCAGAGGCCTATAACGAACTCATGGGGGTGAGTTTTCGCAGAACAAGACCCAGTTATCTCCATCCTCTCCAAACTTGGATTGGCGCTGAGTGCCCCATGAACTTTATTCTTTGGCGATTTTCTCTCAAGCGCATCCACGACGTATACCCCTGTCCCCTTTGATATATTGCCATATCCTCCCTTTTGAATCTCACCGATTCTCAGAACTCTTTGCTGACGAACGTCTATAGGAAATTTCTGCAGCCAAAAACGACCTGCGAGCGAAAGGCGTTACCGTGGATTAGTCTTTCTTGTTGTCATCAACGTGTAATGAAGAATTTTTAGACCTGACACTCGCGCAGCCCGGCTGCTGAAGCTGTCGACAGAGTAATCAAGCAGGTAACGACCAATACCCCTTTCAGCGTTCCGTAAATTAGGGCCATTACGTCTAGAGAAGGCTCTCACTGCTTTTACACTGCGACTTCTCGTACCTGGGTGCAGTCAGCTCTCTCTCAGAGAACCCCGGAAAGACACAGCTATCCTGGCGACTTGATAGGTCAATCACACCCGCTCATCCGGTGCATTCCTTACCTTCTCACAGCTCGTCATCATCTCAAGATTTCTTGACCCATCGGGATTTTTCCTTTTCCTCTGCAACAAATAATTGCTCAGGACATAACAGAGAGCAAAATAAGACGTGACAGGTCTTCTATGATGATGAACTGGGGTAAGATTAGCTCCTTTTGTAGATTCACGTCTACGACTAACTTCCATGTTTCCTGTTCTAGCAGGCTTCTCGGGATCCGAAGGCTCATTGTGTGGCCGACAATCTCGCGAGCGCATTCACGCAGCTACCCACAAACAATGAATAAGTCAGTGGGGACGACTGTGATCACATATATATCGGGTTTTTTGAACTAGCTCAGTTTCCGAGATGCCTGTCTTTCCGAGAAGAGAAGAGAGAAAACGCGCCAGGCCAGATTGAAGCCGACAACTCAATCATCGTCATTGCCTGCTTCTTTGGAACAGAACGGAAACAAATGTGTGATGATGACTCGTCTCTTCGTAAGTACGCGACTCGGAGTTTAGACCAGACAATCCGATTTTGTGGACCCTGCCTCCCTGCTGCCTCGTGTCGTACAACCAGATTTTGTCCATACTAGGAATAGACGAGGTACCTTGTTTTATCTGGGCGCGTCTTGGGGAAGCCTGTGCATGGGCGCACAGGTGTTTCTGGATGGGGACGCTGTCACAAATTGGGGCGCTCTATCATCCAGCCAGGCTCCTCTATTCAGTTCACATGTGACCGTCCACGCTTCCTGCACCATAGCGCACGAAGGGGCACGCGACGCATCCCTCTTCCGACCCACACGAGGAGGTGCGCGTCTCGAACTCTATTTTCTCCTGACATTCCTAAACTATTTTCTGAGTTTGATTTCTCTGGCTCAAGTGACACGATTTCTGAGCCCCGAATGTGCTTTGATTCAGCGAACACACGTTTTGTGGAGCTTTGGATGTCAGCGACTCCCCATACCTTCTGTCCGATGGGTTTGTTTGCCGATATCCCTTCTTCGCTTTCGAGATCGTGTTCTCTGAGGTGCCACCAGCGTGTCCGGCACTTCCTTTCGCAGATAACCCTTGTGGTCCCCTATTTTTCTTGGGGTGTTACATGACCCCTAACCATGCTGGAACCTTCCATCCCCTTGTGCACAGATGTGTATCATCTTAACCTTCACATCTCGTCCCAACCCAGCATTGCCTACCTGCAGTGTAGACTCCCATTGGTCATGTTATTCAAATTTGACGTTGGCGTTAAGGTAATTAAGGTTCGTGCTGTCCAGCCAGAATTCAGCGAGTCGCAAGCCTAGCTACCTTCCCTTCGCACGAAGACCTGGCGTTGCTGTGTAGAGGATCCGACTCGACACAACTCTTCCCTTCTATTCTATTTGCGTTTCACCTGTTCGAGGCGCTTAACCTAAAAATTTAACAACCACCGGCAGGAACTCGATAGTCTACCCATTCTCTATTAGGGGGGATGAATCTCACCCTCGGCCGCTATGTGCGTCAACTCTTCTCCGGTGGGACGTATAGCATAGTAACGGCACAAGGTCCCAATAGTGCGTGTATGGTCCCTTGAGCTTACCGTTTTTATAACTCTTGAACTTTCGAAATGAACCAACATTGTTCTTTGCAATTGCTGCCTCGATCTAGGTCTTAACCGAGCTACCTATCAAAAGCGGGCTGTGGCTTCTCCTCCGCCGCTCTCCAGATAGGGGAAATTGGGTTTGTAGAAGGTCAGAGGTCCTACGATCATCCAGGCCACGTTTATGTTCGAAGATGGCGATGCAATCATGCGGTGTATGGATCTACAGAACACCTCTGCTTCGTGAGCGTCGTCGTATCGCCTCCATTCTCATCGCGTACTAACGGCAGTCGGAGGATCTCTGGCAAAGGTCCCCGACCTCGATATAATGTGTTATTAGGGCTGTACGACCGGTGACTACGAGCGAATTAAATATATATGACCATTGAGCAGAAAACGAATTGTCCGATGAGAAATGAGATGTACCGCAGCAAAGGAAGATGTCTGGTAAGTAAGTAGTGTGAGTCCGTCCATGTCAATTAAGGTGCCTGTCTGTCCGCTCTGTTGTGTTATGTGTCGTACGACTTATTAGCCATTAGGTAGACTGGAGAAAAAGAGTCCCATGTGTGAGTGAAAATCAACCGAAGCCACCGCCTCTGTTCGCCTTGCGTCCTCTCCCTCCATGCAAGTGCACAGCCCCGCCGGCCGACTTATTTCCTACCTGCTCAACTACTTCCCATTCTTGAGATTGGGCGATGAAGTAAACCTAGGCCTGTTCATCCAAAGCCCGCCTTTCCCTCCCCCTCCCCCTCCGTTCTCTCCGTGCCCATTCGCACCGGCACCGGTCGCTTTGGACAACGAGGAAGTGTTCTTCTCGGACATCAATGCCCCAAACTCGCCAGCTAAATCGTAAGCTGATTTGGGTCTTACGGGACCCACCGACGATAATCTATTGCTACCACTCCCTCCTCCAAAAGTACCGTTGAGGTTGGGGACAGCAAGCCCACCACCTCCGCTGCCACCATTTGGAGGAGGCGATACCATCCCATTCGGCGAGAACACTCCATTGCCATTAGGATTAGCAGGAGGGACGACTTGCATCCCGAAGCTGGCAAACGGCGGGAGCATCATCGAGCCCTGCATCGGCGAGCCCATAGGCATCCCCATCGTCGTCTGTGGCGGGCTAAGAGGCATCCCCGACATCCCCGACATCCCGGTTAGCATCGGGTTCAGAGGTGACATCATTGGCATTCTGGAGCTGGGGAACTGCATGCCTTGTTGTTGCGGATGTCTCTTGACCGTCATAGGTGGTGTGGATCGGGAGCTGGAGGGCTCCAGAAGGTGTTGGAGGGCGAAGAGAGTCATGAAAGCGTCGTTGCCTGCGTTATGCAGAGCGCAATTCGGTAAGACGACTGGGTGGTGTGGCTGGTGTTGGTGTGGTGTACTCCCGCCCTGGCCACTGCCGCTGCCACTACCATCGGGGGTGGAAGAAGGAGGCGGGGGATTGATGAGCGGGAGCGTGAGCGAAATAAGGAGGTGCTCGAGGGAGAGTGTCGTCCCGTTAAGACGAGGTCTCTCGGTCTTTGGGTCCATTATGACGCCCCGAAGGCCAGAGTTGTACATGCCCCGCTCGAGGACGGCGGTGTCGATCATTAGCATGTTGCTTGGGAGTTCTGGTTGAATAAGGATGGTCAGTAAGGAAATCAACAATAAAGGAACAAAAAGGAAGAAAATAAAATAGAATGTGGGTCGAAACGCAAGGCCAAAGGGTACCACGATGATATCTCTTGGTGTCGCAACGACATGACCGAGGCAATCGGCAAAAGGTATTTTGGGATGAACATGAACCAAGATGCGACTTACTGATCTTCATCTCTTCCAATCTCGCAAGATCTCCTTGAAGACCATGAGCCACCAGAACCAGGGTATTGGCGACGGTCTCGGAATCTGGACTGGCGAGACTACTGTTGAATGTTGAGTATTGATTGATTGCAAACCGGTTCGAAAGCACAAGGGGGGCGAAGGTGACAGTAGGATCAGCACTTGGCGTTCGAGGGACAGATAGCGCAAGGAACAGCGAGATGACGGACCTGATTATCGTCTGAATGATCTGGGGTAGCTTCCCCTTCGAGATAACTTGGCTCTCCCCAAACTGTCAAATTTAATGAATGATACTTCTGTCAGCGAAAACTGTCTCGAATGGGTGGATAGCTGGGGAAGGGTAGGTATTTACCGCATACTACGCCGAGTGAAAGAGCAGAGATAACGATTTTAGCAGTCAGACAGATGTATGAAGAAAGCATAAATGAAAGAGGCACATACCTGCCAGGGGTATGTCGGACTATGCTTGTTTACAATCTTGTCAGCGTACTCGGCGACGATGTAGTGTCCTTTCCTGTTCGCATTGCGTTACGAACGAATGAAATCGGCGATCAGTGCCGGCGGCAACTAGTGGTGAGAGAAACACCGACCTGTAGTTCGTGTCGGGTGATGGAGGCCAATGTCCGAGACTAATAACGCAATCGTAAGCACTAGAACGCTTCGGTCCGTTCGAAAAGGAACGAAAGAAAAACGGGGTACGAGAAGCAGGGGAAGGGGAAAGATGCCCGACATGACAGCAGACAACAGAAGAAGAGAAGGCAGGCGGCCTGACGGGCGAGAAGACAGACAGGACAAGAACAGACAGGGACGAACGTACGATTCAAGGTGCCCACAGCGTAGTGCCGCATAACCCCATTCCAATACAGTATGTTCGTTCCTCTCGTTCCATTCGAAATCGATGGCCAAAAAGGTCTTGTCCCTCTTTTCCCAGAGCTCTCGTATGACCTTTGGCTCTCCCGATCGGACCCTCGTTTTGACAGCAGCGAGGTGGGCGGCCGGGAGGGTTGCGTATAATCGCGAGTAGGTCACGTAGTCGGAGACGTGACGTTGGCGACGTTGGCTTGTCTCGAACGGGGTTACTTGGAGGATGTTGGGAGCCTGGGGTAGAGTTTCACCGAATCTAGGAAACGAGATGACAATGTCAGCGGGGATCGAACTCCCTGGTAGAATGCATTCTTCTGCGAGTCTCACCTGGTCTTTACCATCTTGATGAAGCTGTTGATAGCTGTGAGGCGTGTAACGATATGGGCTTTGCCCGTCCATGAGTCGGTCACAGTGATTACAGGCCAAGAGAACCCTAGAAATTCATCGAAAGATTCGAAGAAGCCCCCCCCATGACCTCTCATACCTAGGAGGTGTGTGTCAAAGCCAGCCGGTAGAGCACTCTCTTATGCGAGCTCACCATGGGATATTGTATACTTGGAAATAGCCAATGTAGGCCGAATAAATCTACCCAGAACGATGAGGACTGTGGGTCGATTCCAGCGAGGCTCAAAGCAACGCACCGAATGAAGATCATACTCCCAAGCCTTGGGATCCACAAGCACAAAGTCGTTACTCATTCCTCCTTCAAATAAAAGCACAGGTCATGAAGAGATTCGCAAGAATCCCTGCCGTCGTGTCGTGGTCGTCGAAGCACTCGAATGCACTGGTGTCAACGTGGTATCCGATGGCCAGCAAGTTTGAGCTTAACGCTGGGTCAACCCGCTTGCTCGCTGAGGTATGAGCAGAGGCTTGGAGCCTGATTATTGAGTAGACTAACCTCGAGAAGAGTGGTGGGCAAGGCTAGGTAGGAGCTGACCATTCCAGCCGCCAATTGAGCCCATTTCCCCATCAGTCACCCATGCATTGATGGCCGTCGAAAATGCTCTCGAGATCGTTCTTGTTCCTAAAACCCGACGACCATGGCGGGCGCCAAGTCCTAGACGACGTACATTTGGCAGGCCAAAATGACAGAGACAGTGCGTATGCTGGCAATTTCTGGCGATGACCCTTTGTTGACATTCAGGCCCGACATCGATAGGGGTTCATGATCACCAGATGGCTGGGTTCTGCGAACGCCGTGAACAACGCGAAGAGCAAGCCAGTATTGCTTCTAAACGGTGTCCGACGAGGTTAAAGGCAGGGAAGCCCGTCCATCAACAAGTGGAGCTCGGCGAGATAGCTAATCCAAGCCATGACGGATATAAACCGTCATAGAGCTGGTAAGTATAGGGGAACCACCTACGAGAGGTCGACGTGACGCCAACGGTTTTCAGGAGGTACGGACAGGTTCTTATATCCCTTCAAGCTGCGAGGTGAACACTGCCCGCACACACCTGTCGCGAAACGTCGGATACGGAAGGCCGGACTTTCTCCCTCTTGACAGATTAGCCATCTGCTGGAATAGTTCGGCATTGCACCAGGGCTATCGGGTAACAGGACCCCCTCATTCCCCTGCATTGTAACGGTTCAAGTGAGGAATCCCATCTCCGTAATCGTCAATCGACCGAAGCCATACCCTCGAGCTTTCTTCTTCCTCTAACCATGCTCCCCACAACTTCGTCGTCCCATGGCCCACACCTCAGGCCTCACTGAGCTCTCCCGGCCCTCCCCAAACGTGAAGCACTTGTGCACCGTCCATCCTGAATGGAAGGGCCATTCGAAGAGTCAGAACTAGACCGCCAGGAGGTGAGTTGACCCGCTAGCCAAAGATTAATCTGGCAATATCTGAATAGGTTTGATGTAGACCTACTCTCTTTTCTACCTTCTTTGTGCGATGTTACGGAGAATGTCAAAAGCTCTATGCTTACGAAGGTTAGGGTGATGGCCGCTATCTAGAACGCTACGAGAAGAACCACACCCGTCAAGGCTTTGGGTGTCAACGACGTCACTGGGTGCATCTCTCGACCCCACCGTGTGCCCTCATCGAGATTGCCACCGGAATGTTCACGCTCAAAGCCCGTAAAATGGAGGCATCACGGCCGACCATTGGAAGAGGTATGTCGTCACACTATCTGTCTTGTCGACTATGTGATTCTAAACTAAATTTTACCTCCTAGCATCCGGTCAAGCGCTTTTACCAGCCCTAATCCCCTCGCTAACCGTCTGCAACATGACCAATCGTCCGAATGCCGTCATGAAACGAACCGCATCGTCAAATCTATACGGAGGGAGTGGGACAGCCCGAAGGACCATGTCGACCTAGCTTTGGCGGATTCGACACACTAAAGGAATCGATGTCTTCACTGTATCCACAATGACACCCTAGCGAAGGAATTATCATTTAACACGCAGAAAGGACATAAATCTGAGGTTAAAGTATCGTCAATTTCAAAGATCGGTAGGGTATATTCCGCGAAGCAATGGCTGCCCTATCGGGCCCTATGTCACGTTGTTTGGACTTATCGTGGGATCCAAACAACGCGCTTGGACTCCGTTCGGGTTTTCGGATCATGCATTCGCATTTCTTTCTCTCTCCATCTTCCATCACCCTGTGTACTACTTCGATAAATTTCTGAGCGGGATACTGAGGAAAGTATTCATTCACCGATGCCTAGTTCTCATGCTGACGTTCATACTTCAAATAGCATGACAGAACAATCAACGGCTAATAGACAAACCACCTTCCCTCCTGAAGTCTTACGATTGTTTTGTAATGAAACGCAACAAGGAGACCTGCTCTCGGTAGCATTGGCCTCGCGCGTTTTCGTCGAACCTGCACTGGACGCCCTTTGGAGAAACATTACGTCGTTCGAGCCAATAGTAGCATGCTTTCCATCCGACTTGTGGACTCGACAACGATTCAAGTCGATGACTGTGCTAGTAAGATCGATGTTGGCGTTCTCTGTTTTTTCGGTTGGATTAATGACTGGTTTATTTATAACAGTCCCTCGCTCGAGTCCTCACGCCAGGGGATGTCCACAGATACAAGACATTCTACGCTCACAGAATCCGATCGATTGAAGTCGAAAACCAAGGAGGCTCGAGCATATTCTGTCCAAGGACCTTTCAGGCCCTGCATTCGGTGATGGGATCGGAGGATGGCGCGTTCTCCCCGCTGCTAAGAGAGCTAGCATGGTTGCCAAGTACCGCCTCGTATTATTTGGGAGACCGTCTCTTTGGCGAAATATTTCCTTGGTTCACCCTTTTCTTGGGACGTGATGTAGAGTGCCTCTTCCTCTGTGTGGATCCAAGGGACCCAATCCAACTATCTTCGGCCTGGTCCGCGTCCCATCGCCTCCCAAACCTCAGGAGCTTGACCATCACACGGTTGCGTGGATTTCGGGTACCTTTCACCCCAATTGTTGCTACCTCGGCAGATGAATACTTGATGTCCCATCAATGGAACCAACTTGAAGTTCTTGACATCGATGTAGTCTCAGAAGCTGTCATCCCGCACCTTGCATCCCTTCCCCATCTTCAAGCACTCTCCCTCTTATATGACCATACCACTCCTCTACATGGACGACATCCATCGTCTTCGCTGAGCAGCTCTTCAACGAACGAAGTTTTCCCCTCTCTCAAAGATCTCAGCATTTGCTCGGATAGATTCTCCAGTATTTCGGCATTTCTCCAATACCTTCCTACCGCAAGCTCGCTACGTTCTCTCTGCTGCGAGGCGAGAGTTGGAGCTTCGCTTGCGGAAACCGAAGAATTGCTCAAGGAAATCGTTATTCGTTGCAGTGCCTCTACGCTCGGTGGTCTGAATATCTCGGACAACTCAGAGCGCACGAATGTCGACATCCTGCCCACGGACCGCTTAGACGTTTCCCTGTTATTCAAGTTCAAGAACCTCACGTTTTTGTTTACGTCCCTTACTCAAGAGTTTTGGTTGACTCCAGAAGAGGCGAAGAAGATACCTGAAGCGTGGCCGAACCTCACAGACCTTCGTTTAGACAAGGCCAACAAGAGACAACCTCGGATCGACCACACGGACCTCGCTCACATCATCTATAAATGTCAATCCCTTCGGTCGCTCGAGCTACCGTTCGACGCTACCAAGATACAGGGAGCTGAACGTAATCTTCAAGCCCTTGCCATCAATGGGACTGGGAGGACGAAAGAGGAACCTTGTTTGCAAGAATTCTGCGCTGGAAGCTCACCCATTTTGGCTCCTTCTCGTGTAATCCAGTTCTTCACTGTCCACTGTCCGAAGTTGTATAATCTGTCTGGGGATGGAGAGTGGATGTTTGTTGGTGAACATTTTGACTTTGAGACGTAGAGTAAACAAGGTGCGTTTTTCTCCGAAATTTGGTTGATGGGAAGGTATTCTAATGAGCTTTTTCTTAGGTCTATACCCATGCATTCAACTAAACTAGCTGCTCTGACATAGTTATTTTGTGCCCCGCGTTATGAAGGGATCTTAAATGGATGTTGACGTTCTTATCCGTATTAACCGTTGCAATGTAGTAGATTTTAAACGACTGGTACGGCTCATCCGGAAGCACCAGCTTTTCCTACCCAATTTTTCTTGCTTCGCCAGGTTTTATAGCTCAGCAGCTTGTTCATAGATGTCACATCTGCGACACAGACGGACAAATGGTAAACTTCCCCGTTTGATGATCTCCCTGCGCTCATGGACCAGTCGCTCTGTATTACCTATCGGGAAAGTCTCCTGCAATGGAAAGAGTGCGACATCTTGTTTTTCCAATTATCATGTTGCGTCTACTATTGAGCCGTTTGCGAACAAGAGCCTACCAAGTGTCTTTTTCAAGGCCGCTGGTGGCGTTGTTTGGACAGAACGTCGGATCCAAACAAACTGAACGCGCTCGAGCACGACCCCCTCTCTTCCACCACCCTGTGTCGACAGTACTTGTGGATAACGAGGAAAGCGTATGCAACGCAATCTCTTTCCCATACTGACATCCATCTTTCTCGTAGAATGACGGAACGCTTCACGGCAACTGGACAGAGCGTCCTTCCTCCTGAAGTTTTGCAACTGTTTTGTAGTAACCTGCAACGAGGAGATCTGCTGTCGGTGGCTTTGACATCGCGCGCCTTCGTCGAACCTGCGCTCGACACATTATGGAGAAATATCACAACCTTGGAGCCTATAATAGCGTGTCTTCCACCTGACTTGTGGGACCGACGAAAGTCAAAGTCGATGAATGTGCTGGTATGATCAATCTTGACGCTCATTGTTTTGTCATTTGCTAACTAGCAACTGGCCATGGCAGTCGCTCGCTCGGGTGCTCACTCCAGTGGATGTCCAGAGATACAAGACACGTTATGCTCACAGAATACGTTCGCTCAATCTCGGCGCTCAAGAGATATCGAATATATTCTGTTCAAAGAGTTTTCAGGCCCTTCGTCTCGCGATGGGGCCGGAGGATGGCGCGTTCTCCCCACTTCTAAGGGAGCTAACTTGGTTACCAGATCATGTCGTTCAAGATTTGGGAGACCATGTCTTTGGTGAAATCTTCCCTTGGTTCACCCTTTTCCTGGGACAGAATGTGAAGAAGCTTCACCTCAAACTGGATCCAAAGGACTTGATTCAGGTATCATCGGCCTGCTCTGCATTACATCGCCTTCCAAACATCAAGAGCTTGGCTATCACACGTCTGAAACATTTGGCACCACCACTTCTTCCCTTTACCCAGGTCGATGATTTCCTGATGCTTTGTCCATGGAATCAACTCCACTACCTCAAAATCGATGCAATCTCAGAACCTGTCATTCCCCACCTCGCAACTCTTCCTCATCTTAGAAAATTGTCGCTCTCCTATGAGCACATCATACCCCCAGATCCACCGCATTGTACATTGAAGAGGCCCTCGACCGACAACAATTTTCCTTCTCTTGAAAGCCTCCTCATTGTTTCGGACAGAATTTCCAGTACCTCGGCATTCCTTCGGTATCTTCCTCCCGCAAGCCGGCTTCAATACTTCCATTGTGAGGCAAGAGAGAGATCGTTGGGTCCAGAGAGCGAGGACCTGCTCAAAGGCATCGTTTTTCATTGCAATCCTGATACGCTTCAAGAGCTGCATATATGGGACAACTCGACGTTCGGAGACGGGGACCCACCCACGGATCGACTAGATATTTCCTGCTTATGGAAGTTCAAGAACCTCAAGCATATACTAGCAGCGCTTACTCAAGGGTTCTGGTTGACGCCACAAGAAGTGAGGAAGCTACCTGAAGCCTGGCCTCACCTCGAGTCGTTTTTCCTCGACATGGACAGCAGCAGAGTCCCTCGATTCGACCATAAGGACTTGGTCCACCTTATCTATCAATGCCAGTCCCTTCATTCGCTCGCTATACCTTTCGATGCCACCAAGATACGAGGAGCCGAACGACACCTTGCCGTTGGAAATGGTACTAGAACTGCCCGTTTGGAACTCTTTTATGTTGGGTCCTCACCCATTTCGACTCCTTCTCGTGTCGTCCAGTTCTTTACGGTTCATTGTCCAAGGCTGAGACAGGTGGATTGGTATGGGCCAAACGAGGAGCATGGCGCCCATTGGAAGGTCGTTAATGAACATTTCCAGGAAACTTAACAGGGTGCGTTTCCTTCTGCCGAACCTTGGCCAATGAACTGAGTGTACTCATTAGTTTCGTCTTAGTCTGGCCATACCATGTATACCACACTGTTACGCAGAACTACGCAGCTGCGGTGAAAGTTTCTTGCATTTTGTATTGATTAGAAAGGATAGTGAAAGGATGACGAGTAAGTGAGTGCCACATGCCTAAGGTAAGGAAACTACAGACTATGTAAGGTATAAGATCTCTTACGAGGAGCGTGGAGAGCGAGCTAGAGTAGCAAAATGAAAGATATCTACCTAAATTCATACTACATACACTAATTCAAATTAGGAAACGTGAATAAAGCTAACGCAAATGCAAGCCAGGCGGTTTAAACACCTGGGCGACGGAATTCATACAAAACGAACACAACGAGCTTCAGAACCCGAGCTGCTCAAGAAACCCCTGCCACGTCCCGTCCAGGATAATCGACCCACCAGGCTCAAACCCCGACACGAACCCACCTCCACCTCCGCCAGTGCTTAATCCGCTCAGACCACTGCTGTTACCCATGCTAGAAGCTATCCCCGAGGACGACCGCCGGCCTTCGGACATCATCTCATAGTAATGCTGAAATTCTGTCGTAAAGCCTTGCGGAAGTGGCTGTTGCGCTGCGGGGGGTGGCGGTGGCGGTGGTTGCGGCTGTGAGGATAGCGAATACGTCGGGTGAGAGTACGTGTTTGGCCGATGGGACGTCGACGATGAGAAGGACGACGACCCGAACGACAGATCCCCCGAATGCGAAGCAAGCCTTTGAGGCGAATTTGACCGACCGTGACGCGCATGCAGATGCGTCGGCGTAGTCTCCGGCGAGCCAGGTTGCGGGTACGGCGTCGACGACGAACCCATAGACGTAGTCGGATACGTCACGGTGCTTGAGCTATAATCTCTTTGTGGAGGCGTCTGAAGCTGACTCGTCTGCTGCGTTTGCGGTGGAAAAAAGGATGTAGATGTAGACATGGACATAGGCGATGAGGACGACGGTGATGAGCTGGAACTTGACGAGGCTACCTTCATGCCAGCGGGGACACGAGGTNGGTCCTCCACTCCCCGTAGGCGTCGTCCTCTCCGAATCCGAGGGTACGTCCGATAGGGACGTGGTCGTCGGAACAGCATTGCGCGCTGCGAAATCCTTCAAATCCTCGACAATAATCGGGTGCAGCGAGTCTGATGGCGTTCCTGTTCCTCCTGTTCCTTGGGTGGTCGGAATGGACGGTGGTGGCTCATGAGGGATATCCGAAAGCGTTACGGACGTCGACCGCGATCGGTGTCCAGACATCGCTTTATCATGGGACGACGATGACGACGAGGAAGGGATGTGGGCAGGTGAAGGGGCTATAGAGCCTTGAGCGTCAGAAAATAGGTGGGTTTTGCCGCTGAGCCGGTCGAGTTCGGTTTGGGTGATTGGGGGTTGGGAGTACCCTGCAGCGTGGTGTTGCGCCGGGTCTATGGCTTCGTGGGCTTTTAGGCAGAGGCTGAGGATGGATGGCTAGGCACAAGGAACAGAGGATTATTATTTGCTGGGTCTAAAGGATGAGAAAAATGCAAACTTACCAAGTGTGTCGCAGCGGGTTTGGACGTCGCAGATGCTGTGTGGAACAGAGAGTACAGAATCTCAAGTTTCTCTAATGCGGTTGCGGTAAGATGGGAAGAAGGGATTTTTGTGACCAAGAGGCACATAACGATCTGAATGGGGGTCAATAAGCTTCCATCGCGCCACTCTTTGTGACTTGAGATGCTTACCGCGGCAGAAAGGGCCTGCGACCAAGGTAAATGGATTCTAGCCAAGATCTGGGGAGCATTCGCCCAAGCAAGTTGGAGGCCATGAATGAGCCTCCAAGAAGCTCTGTAGATAGCCACCACAGACGGTAGATATCGATGCCGATGTATATCGTTAGGGCTATCATGGAGGGCCTGAGCAAAATACGCTCGATGTAGATTTAACAATACTGCCAGGAGGCACAGCATATGTCAGCGAGTTACATTCGTCAAGCTCCGGAGCGCACATGCCTGTTTCTTTGTTCGATAGGACAAGCCACCGGTACAGGTGGATATGTGGAGGTGGAGGCGGATTTTCTTGTTCAACTATCGGTCTCCACCCCATTGGAACGTTAAAATCACGGATTTGGCGATCCAGCTGGAGGATGGTCGCATACGCCGGTTGTTTGGGTCCCATCCCGGTGGCCATGGCTGAGTTTAGTAGGGTCGCGAACCGATAGGACCATGAGTGAACTACAGAATCGCAGAGAGCGGTTAATTTCTTATTCGGAGGTTGGGATGTCCACCTTCACTCACATGGCGTATCCGGCGCTGTCGTACCCTCCAACTCTTTCGGGTATTCGCAGTCGATGAACGAAGGAGATATACTTGGGGGTCTTCCAAAGCAGAAACTCTACGAGTAACACATATATGAGTTATATTTGTTCAGAGGAGATAAGAGCAAGAAGACGAACCGTCCAAGTATCGAGGGTAAACAACTGCCAGAAGACCCTACTCCTTCTGTCAATATCGTCTTTGGAGAGAGCCCATCGAGCCCCGTCGAGATCTAGAGGATCAATGTGAGCTGTCGAAAATTCTCTTTACCAGATGCCGGTTGACGCACGGAGGCCAATCTAAGGAGAACGAAGAAAATAGACCGTGCAATTAGATAAATCGTCCGCAGATAGAGATAAATGGCTGCCACTCACACTAAAAGCGAATCGGACTGCATGTCCAATATACATCCAAGCCGAAGGAGATTCTGAATCAGTAAAGTCCAGGAATTGGGCCATGTGGATCTGCGAATGACACGGATGAGAAAAGGTTGCGGCCAGGGGAAAGAAAATGAACGAGTAGCACGTACCAAAGTTTGAATCGCAGCCAAAGTGGTCTGGCGAACCGGTGACGCAAACCCAAGCGTCGTCCTGGCGAGTTGATAATATTCTCTTGCCTCTATCGAATAGGTCCCCTTATGAGAATCAAAATGCGATGCGAGAGCGAATATCGAGAACAGCAGGGCGAGAGCGTGATGTGATTGGAAGTTTTCGTTTCTGCAAGCAAGTCAATTGATTTGGTTGTTGTTGTTGGGGAGCGAGCAAGCAGGGGAAATACGGAAGAATACTCTGGTAAGCGTCACAAAGTATAAGAGAAGGCCCGAGATACCCACTGCGTACGGTAAATGGTCATCAAGATTTCGTCGAGTAGTTCTTTTCGCGAAACAGGGGTATACCTACCAAGGAAGACATGAAGATCAGCGTTCAAATCGTCTAGAAGATTGTGCGGCATCGCTTACATGCACTTTCCGTGCTCTAGGTATATTTCGGAGAGCCGTAATGCCTCCGATAAAGGCGGCAACATCTTGTACACCTGCTCGCGCAGGTGTGGCTCGGCTCTGGCATCAAGATCCGGAAATGGGGATTCTGAGAGCGGGAGACGAGGTGGAAGATGCGAAGATTGGGAAATAGTGGCTTCGAATTCTTGCTTCATAGGTGCCTTGAAGACGAAGAGGGAATTTCAAGCTTCAGCATCTTGGGACTGCAATCTAGAGAAAGGACTTGACGCACTCGAATCAAGAACTGAACGTGGTTGTCAACGTTGTTATGTATAATTGTCAAGTTGTCAAACCGGGAAGACGCACCTCCGATCGAGCAGTTTTGCCAATGAATATTGCGGCGCCGTCTTGCCCGATGGTGAGAGTACCTAGAGGTCACGGTTAGCACAGGGAAGTAAGAACAAGAAGCAGGAAAGCAGTAATAGTACCAAATGCATCTATAGCGTTATCTTCCTCTTCTATCTTAGGGACATTGACCACAGGTTGAGTGCGCGTCGTGGGGCTTGGTTGCGAGGCAGCATTTGGGGATTTGCTCGAGGACGATGTACTTGGAGATGAGGCTGACTGGGACGTAGGTATTGGAGGAAGACGGAGCGCATCGTTTTTGAGCAACGGATGTGGGTCATCGGACACCCCCTCCTGCATAGTCCGAAGACCCGCTTCCAAATCCCGTATTCGCCCTTGCAATTGGGATATACGTTCATGAAGTTCTTCAGTGCCGGAGAGAACCATTCGGTTTCCCTTAATCGAGGTCAAGACGCCTGTTTATGGAGGAAAGAAATAGAAGATTGCGGGTGGGTATAAGTAAGGATCCATGCGGTACGACTAAAACGGGCTTGCCATTTGGACAGATCTCAGCACAATTCCTCGAGACACACTTCTCGCAAGGAATCTGAAGAGGATAACACGATCCTAGGTAAGCAAGACAGTTGATTTCAAAAACAGCGCCCGTATGGCAGTCGGTGGTAGGACCATAATGGTGCTTACATTCTTGTCACAGCGCAATTTAAGCCGCCTGCATTCTGCACATGACGTCGGACTAGGTCGACCATGACAGTGTTAGTTGGCATGACTAGCTATGGATTGTCGGAGTAATGCAGCGTACGTTCGCCCTGGCTTCTTCTTGACCTTTGGCTCCTTCCCCTTATCCCGCGCGCGCATCCTCTTCGTGTTTGCCTGGATATTCTGCGAATGGGATGCGGTTGGCGTCGACTCAGTCGAGGCGAGCTAGTATCGTGTCGTCAAGAGGGAAGGAAGGAGATAAGATTCTAAGTCTTCATTTGTGCGGCGAGGATTAGTATAGTTGTAAGCGGTTTATTTTGAGGGCCGAGCGTGACTGTTAAAACCCCATTGCCAATGATAGAAACGCGGTCGCGGGCTATGTCAGGGTCCGACGTAAACGCAATATCCATCAAACGCGTGGCGGATATATCCGTGCGGTGGTTCGAATCCATGCGTTACGAACAGTTTCTGGGAGAGTAGTGTTAGCCTTCTCGATCACAATTCTGATAATCGTCGACATTGACTTGTTGGCTTTGATATGGATATGAATAGTATTTAGCAAAGATTCGCCTGTGACAAACATACAAACACGCACATTGGCGTCACCTAATTAAAGGATCTTCCGAGGTGGTGTGCACTGATCGCCTTGAATTGGTATTAAGCCCTTGATTTTCGGTACAACCTGGAACCAAAGTACTGGACGCTGTTGAGAATGTTGTTCCGCATGCAGGGCAACACTGAATGAAGGCGGTGCTAGTCCCTCATTTCAGACCCAAGATGACCATGTGGACAAAGTGGACTCCCGCTTCTACTAGGGTTTGATTGGAATCGCCGCGAGCAACCAAGATGAGGGGGGATTCCCGCGAATATTGGAAAAGAACAATACGATAAACGTCCGTGACATGCGCCGGAGACAGCCATTCCGGAAAACGACCCCAGGGACGATTCGGGACCTTTTAACTGCACGATTCGTACAACCTGCAGGTTGCAGGTATTTACAAATCTGGATACGTTCCAAGGCCTCACCGTCAAATAAATCGACGAGTTGCAGTCGGATCTGGGGCTATATGATTCCGCTTCTCGAGCATGTTCTTCTACACTCACGATCATGAGCGAAAAACACATTGCTAGGTAATATACCACTCACGTAAAAGACACCTGAACTTCTGGCTGGGAAAATATTCAGAACTGCTGAACCAAAGAGTTTCAGAGTGCTTGAATTGTCATCGGAGTACAAAGCCCAGGTAGAACATGGTTGCAGAAGAACAAGATTTCCCTATTCGATCGCAGCTTGGCTTCATAGCCGTGGGAAAGCGTCCGTCATCCCGCTTTGGTACCCAGCAATGACCGTCTCCAAATCGCCAAATCGCTGTCAACTGCTCAATGCTCCCGTGGAGGCTCGCTTCCAGAGGATTCGGTGGTGCAGGCCGGCTGCAACGAAATGCTCTACTAAAGCCTGTGTTCAAACCACGAAGAACAGCCTACACAAACCCAGCATGGAACCCATACCCTCCTCGAGCACCTGGTCTCGCAGCTAAGCTATTGTACCGGCCTGATGGAAAGCCTCGGGCCAAATGGAAGGGTGCTTTGCTTGGTAAGTCTCTATTTCTTTGAGCCGAAAGTTAAGCTAAACTGACGAATTTTGGGCTATAGCGGCCTTCATTGCCTTCGAGGCGTCAGCGTTAGTTGCAGTCGCAGACCTCGTGGAGGAATACGACGAGGCCAACTACGTGCTCTCATTCATCATCTACGCACAGCAAGTCGACGCTAGATATGAGAAACACGACTTTACAAGTCTAAAACCAACGCGGGACTACTTCTACGACCTCTGCTGTGCACTCCCAGATGCCCCTCAGAAAATCATCGACGCTTTCTTTGATGCCATCGACGATATTGGGTATGTTGGCCAGCCAGATGCGGTCAACGAGATCCACGGCCTTATGGCGGACTTTGCCCGCGAATTGCACCAGCTATTGGGTAACATGAAGAAAGAGGAGGTTTTGCAGACGGGTGTTTTGACATTGCAAATCATGGACGAGGCGATACAAGGGATTGGCAGGGTGTATGAACGGGTGCACGCTGGCGGTGATGATGGTGAAAAGCTGGTGTTCTCGTCGATCGTGAAGCCAGCGAGTAAAGAATCGCACAGAGGGAAGGAGTATGAATCTATTGGTTAGATCCTAGGTGCGTGTTCACCGCTGTCAAATGTTACGCGCCGGCTCATACTCTTCCTCTAGATGCGGTTCCTGTACTTACTATTTACACTACCTAATGCTCGGACATCGTTTTTGTTCGGTATCGAATACAACACGCTCCTTCAAGTCATGGCATATCATTCATAGCGCTACCACTGCTTGCTTAAGTGCGAAATTCGCTTGGACGGCACTGAAATGTTTGATGTCCATGCGTTCCTAATGATGCTTTAGCATGCCCTTGGGGATCGTGGCCCGCCGTACCAACAAACCGGCGATCCATAAATATATCAATATTAGCCCTCTGCCTCGACCCATAGGCAGCCTCCGCCATCACTGTTGGTCACCTTAATCCTTCCTTCAGCATCTATCGCTGGCACCAGGTCTTTTGCTAGTAACGACGAAGATGGTACCACTAATCACCACTCAACGCGTTGAAAGCCCTCCAGGTGAGCATTCCTGCCCAGCCAGAAACGGGGCTGCTGACGTGGGCTGTGCTTGTAGAAGACGAAATACACCAAGCTACTGCCCTTTTCGTTGACTTGATGAAAGAGGGTACGTTCTACCATATCTAATTATGACCCCTCTCCCATCGTTTCCGGTCACTTCGTCGACGTGCCACGCTCAACTCCCTCGCCCACTTCCAGACCTGGGCGCTCTAACTCTCGCCGATGGCCCCGAACTCATGCACCTAATGGTGTGCGCGATGCTCCGCGCAGGGTCAAGGTACGGCGAGTACTACTCCGCTAGGTCCGTCCAGTCCGGAGAGTTGGTTGGGTACACCATGTGGATGCCCCCAGGTGTTGATTTGTTTAGTACGTGAGTTCCCATGCGGTGAAACTAAGTTCTTTTCATCGTGACTGAATGGAAGTTTATGTTGATGTAGAGACGCCCAGAGGAACCTGGGCCTGACGGAGTTTATGAGCCGGCTCCCGGATTCGACCAAGGANTTTTTACAAGACCGTTGTAAGTTTTGGTTTCTTTTTTTTTCTCGCTCTAGACGTCTCGTTAACAGGTCACTTTCGTAGTACTTGACACAGTTCCCGGCAGTTGTCAACGAAGCTCTTGGGAGTCTTACCGTGCGTATACTACTCTGGTATTCCAATGAATTTTGAGGGTGGTTGATGTATGGAACAATCTCTTGATGCTAGGCTAAAACGGACGCTTGGTGGCTGCACCTCGCCATGGTTCGACCGGACTTTCAGAAGCAGGGAGTTGCGAAGACTCTTATCAACCTCGTCATCGACAAGGTCCGTCCTGGTTTCACATACGATGTTCTTAACTCATACGCTTCATATTAGGCCAGAATGAAGGGGCAACGTCTAGCACTTTCAACGACCAGCGACGACAACGTGAGTCTACGGCCGATCGGTGGTCTATATCATCGCATCTAATCCATGCACACCACCATAGGTCCCGATTTACGCAAAACTGGGGTTCACTCTCAAAGGGACGAAGATGATAAATTCGCCACTGGGGGAGTGGCCTATCCACGTTCTCGAGATGGGGACAGCGGACCTTGGTTCGTTATGATTTTGGTGACGATATCGATATCGATCGGGGTCGGTGTAGAGCAGGTACCGGCGCGCCTCTATATCGCGTCTCGATACAGAGCGCTAGATNGCTCAAGGGCATACAAATGGGGGGCTACCACGACCGGCGTGTACATCACAACCAGCAACTCAGGATTAGCTTCCGGAAGCTTAGTCTTATAGTCATCGTTGAGTGGTTTTAGCCTCAAGTATGCCGCTTTCAGCTAAGAGCTGTGACTCGTTTGACGTCGGGAGAATGGGTAAAGAAGCAACTGTCAATGCCCGACTCATGTTGCTCTCTTCTCCACCTTACGGGAGAAGGGTTGGGAAGGAAAGCGGTTGTACGTCATCCTCACATGAGGGTCGAAGCCAATATATAGGCAAGGAGAGAAATTCAGGTTTGTCCGCACGTCTTTTCCATCGCCCCTACAACTATGGACGGAGGTTTCTCGATCCCATACGAACTCTTGCCTCGGCTCTGCAGTGAGCTGCAAGGAAAAGATTTGGTCACCGCAGCCTTGCTATGCAAAGCCTTCTGTGAGCCAGCCCTCGACAGCCTTTGGCACCACGTCAAGTCCTTCAAGCCCCTCGTAGCTTGCTTGCCGGATGGCTTGCTGCTACCTTTGGTACACCAGGGAGCGAAAACAATTGTAAAGCCTCTTCGACTTTCAAGATTCTTTTGAAGACTAATTTATGTTTGTTGGACAGGTACTGACCAGACCACTCAGACCGGCAGACCTTCAGAGGTATCAGTCTCAGTATGCCCACCGAATCCGGGTGTTCGAAGTTGGGCACGCGCAGAGCATGCTTTCCTTCGAAGCTCTGCAAGCCCTGCAGCTTGCGACCGAATTTCAATCTGGGGCATTGGCGCCGCGAGCCACGGGCCTCGTTTGGCATTCGGATGTCATGATCAAAGCACCCCATACCTTTTCCTACCTTCCACTCTTTCTGAGTCCACACGTTTCGAGGATCTCCTTCGATCTTTCCCAAAACATTCCCCTCCACGTTACAAGTGCGGAGTGGGCATTCAATCGTGTTGACTGCTTGAAGCAGTTGACCCTCAAACAAACAAACCATGTCATGAGCGACTACTTCCTCGATTCATTCATTCCCATCCTTCCGTGGGGTAGTCTCCAAGTTTTGGATATATCCCCGGTTTCTGTCGTGTCTGTCCCGATCTTGATAACATCCCCTCACCTCGTTAAACTTTCCCTGGTAATAGTAGAAGGGCAGCCACAGGACAGATTTAATACGGGTCGGATCAAGATACCCTCTCGAGCCGACTCTTCCTCGCTCGAGGATCTCTCAGTTTCCACGGACAAATTCGAGCTCCTCGAAACTGCGCTCCAACTCCTCCCTTCAAATGTTCGACTCCTTTCTCTCCAGTGCTCCCTTGGAGACGAGACATCGACGGGCGATATCAACCGCCTCTTCAACCTCATCCAACAGAAATGTAATCCCCACACACTCTCTGAGCTGGATCTCAGAGGTGTCAACAGGAATTTGGCAGATGGCGGCGACCCGTTGGACGACGATATGGATGACTACGCGGATATATCTCCCCTACTCACACTCAGTAATCTGGAGGCCCTAACGATCGTGCTCCCGACGACCAGGATCGACTTGACCCCAGAACACGCGGAAATGATTCCAACCGTATGGAGCCGTATCGGAACGCTTATCCTGAATACAACGATGACCGACAGCTGGACCCTCAGCCCCCGCATCGACCATACCCATCTCACCACTATCCTCCGAGGATGTCCTCGCCTCCGCGTCCTTGGTGTCCGCTTCAATGCTATCCAGATCAAGGACGAGCCTAGCAGTTCCCTTGGGCGTCCGAGAGAATGGGAATGGGCAACCTCAACGTTGGAGGAGTTGTGGGTGGGCGATTCACCTATCCTCTCCCCTTCCCGAGTCGCAGCGTTTCTTAGGGTTCATTGCCCGGCGATGAAGAAGTTGGAATATTCTAGGTACTCTGACCCGCTCCAGGGCTCCCTAATTTGGTATGATCAGCGTTGGAAGGACGTGGCTGGGAGGCTTGTCCTGTGATGTCACTCAATACAATGAGTCACGAGTCAAGACCTGCCCACTTTCATGTCGTGTTGCCAAACTTTGGTAGACCATTTTTATTTCACGATTGTGTCAATCAAGAACTTTTGCTTTTGTCTCATCGCGTACACGCAAAGTTATAAGTCGCGATTCACGCGAACCTAAGCTTCGCGTTCAATGGGATGACGATGGCCCCTTCGCCACTGGGGGAATAGCAAGCCGTTTTCACGTCCTCGGGATGCGGACAGCGGACTTCAGTTCGCTCACTTGCTTTCTTAACCTGACGTAGAGTAGAAGTCGATCATGACTGCAAGGTAGGAAGAGGATCAAATTATAGGTTATACGCTGGAGAGCATCGTTCGCTTTCAAGCGAACCGCCATCTAGACCTAAGGCATTCTGGCAAACTTTGGCATGGATTAGACGCCTGACACAAACATTTCGCAAACAGACCGCATGTATGCGGGCTGTGTGCTATATATTGGAATGTTGGGGTGGGGCTGAAAAGCTGTTCTTTTCCTACACCTATCTACAATAACTTCTCCATGACAAGCATATTTCACGGCGCCCAAGACTTCCAGATCGATGAGCAAAACATCGTCGCGGTTGTTGGTGATGTTACCAATCATATATACTCTTCCTCGGCAGAAAGGGCCATCAACGGTGAGTCTGTTTCCTAGTTCTCTACCTGGCGTCTGTGACTAATTTTCAACCAAATCGTAGACCTCGCATCTCGAATTGCAGCAGGCGCCATCCATGACTCTGCAGAGCGCTGTGATGCACCAAAATGCCATCCAGAGACGCGAACTGCTGTTCAAGATGACTTGTACAGCTCGATCGTGGATGGAGATGGTGAAACCGAGCGCCCGATGAAGATTAAATGGGTGACGGGGCCTGCAGGCTCAGGGAAGACGGCGATTATGGGATCGCTGGCTGAACGGTGTCAAACAGGTGCAGTACTGACGGCGACCTTCTTCTTTGCATCATGGTCAGCTTCCACGGCCCGGCGCAGAAAGACAGCATTCGTCACAACTATCGCACATCAACTCGCTCAGCACCGAGGAGACTTGGAGAACGCCATCTCCAATGCGATCGAAAAAAACCCTGGAGTTTTCGAGAAGAACCTACTTGTTCAGATGGAAACCCTTGTCCTGGCCCCACTCCGGGAGGTTCAAGCCAACGCTCAAGCGCGCAAATCTAAGGGACCAGGGCTGCGGGGCGCTATCATCATTGACGGTTTAGATGAATGCGAGGCCGAGCAATATCACGATACTACAACTAGCAGATTGAAATACAGGCCCACTCTACCACGAACGGACGATCAAGACCAGTTGGAAATACTGCAAGCTCTGCAAACAGCATCGTCCGATCGGTCCTTTCCCTTTCGCATCCTCATCGCCAGTCGTCCGGAACGCGTGTTCCGTGAATTTTTCGACCCAGGGAACAATACTGCCCCCTTTGCCACAAAGCTTGATCTGCACGAGGACTACAACGCGGACGATGATATCGCCCTCTTCCTGGAAGCACAGTTCAATCGAATTCGTCGTCGTTACAACCTTCCTGCCTCATGGCCACCGCCGGGCACCATCCGAATCTTGGTGGAGAATGCGTCTGGACAATTCGTTTACGCCTCAACCATCATCCGGTTTCTGGACACAGGCCATCAGGAGCCTCCAAAAGCTTTGCTCGAGGCTATTTTGAAGATGGGATTGAAATCAACAACCACGAACCCACTTAAGCAGCTCGACGGGCTGTACTCCCACATCCTGGAGTCGAGTCCAAATACGCCTCTTTCGGTGCGATGGATTCGCATCATTGACATGCTCGAATCCCGGGACTTCTCGTCCTTTGCTTCCGACATAAATCTGCTTCTCCAAACGGACCCAGAGAGTAGCGAGGCAGAGCACTTATTGGGGAACCTTCACTCGCTAATTCGGATCCCACCACCAAGTGACCAGGTGACGACTGAGTATCGATTTTACCACAAATCCCTCCTCGACTTTCTCAAGGACCCTAACCGTTGCGGGGGACTGTATGTCGAACGGACTGAAATTTACGTGCTCATCTGGAGTGGATTTATCCGGGCGTGTACCAGTGAGTCTGGTTCTGCTTCTCTTTGCGGTATTAATCTGATGCTATCGTATTGAAGGGGGTTGCGATACCAGTACCCAATTTCCATACCAAGATAGCTTTCTCGAACTCTTGACCAACTTGCCGTCAATAATCAGGGTCTCGGACGCCATTTTTCATTCCGAAGCTCTTCCTACACTAGCTAGTGTTGATTGGTGGGTGTCATTGGCTATCGCACGCGAGAAGTATGACTCTCTTTGGGGCATGTTCCGGGATGTTCATGATACAGTGCGTGCAAACCTGCCTTTCCTTTTCAAACTTGGACTAAAACTTCAATCTTCTCTTATTTTGCTAATTTTTAGTGCATCTGGCTTCGTTGTAAGCCGGTGTGTAGAATCTGGAAAAGTTCTATTATGCGACATTCGGGGTCAGTTACTGGCTGAGCACACCGCAAGTTCTTCTGACGTGACACCACAAGAGATAAATATGGATGGAAACGTCTGACTACTCATGTATCGATAGAGTTTAGTATAGAATACGATTTCATTGCTCAATCATTCCGTCCGAAGCTACTGGGTATGTGTTCCAAGGTGAAGATGAGATGCCAAGGAGACCGATGAGCAGTCCAAGTTTTCTGAGTCGAACGGTGTGAGGATGAGTGATTCGCCTATCCTCTACCCCCTCTACTAGTAGAGTCATGATATTTCAGGGTCCATTACCCGACGCTGAAGATGTTGGGAATCCCGGGTGCCCTGGCACCGTCAGAGCCCCCAGTTTGCATGAGCAGTGTTAGAAGAACGGCCTACCCACTTTCATGTCGTGCTGCTAAATTTTGGAATATCAAGAGAGGTTGAGGTAGAAACAGGGCTCGTTTTTCACCCTAGTTCAGAGCCGAATTCCAACAGTGCACAATGGTCTCACGGAGACAAGTGTTGGTTTGCGATAAGATCTACCATTTTCTGACTTGGAAGACGCATATGCTCGAGCCGGCCGTTACTGGGTCACCAGACCTCATTCATTTTTTCCTATCCACTACGCCGTTGCCGGCACCACAGGACTGATTTGGGTCTAACACAGGCATATGAAAAGCTTTGCTTCGTCCTCCCAAGATCAAACCTTCTCCAACTCAAAAACGAGTGTTACAATCACTCGCTCACTGTTGCTCTTTTTCCCGTCTCTTTGTACTTGTCGGTTCTTTCAATTTACGACACTTTCGATCGACGGAGTACGATAATCAAGTCACTGGATCATCGAACCCGGGGGTGGGTCTTCCTTTTCTGCGGCACGGCTTGGACTCGACGACTTAGTAGCATGCTTAGTTGGGAGTGGTATTCAGGAGAGCGTAGCATATACTGGACAAGCTATTCCTACAATTCTGGCGAGGTTTTGTAAGACATGAAGTGTGGAGACTATTAGGCAATGGAGAAACCTACTTAGAGTAGAGATGGCGTCACACTTCCAGATGCGTTGGTGGGACTTAACAATCCCCTCACGGAGCTTATCGAGAGATACCTTATCGCCTTCTGCAACAGAGAAACGAAACATAAATCGGCAGAGGATATTTAGTGCCATGGTAGCCCGACGCACCAATGAGGGCAGTGAACCTTATATAGCTGACTTTCACTCCGTCGGAGTGCCACACAGGACGATTGGTTAACCAGATGAGGCCGGCTTGGTTGATGTCGAACACGGACCTCTCCATGGCTTTGTACTCTGCATCAAGGCCTGGCGTCCTGCCATTTAGATAGACGTTTAGGTCGACGAGAGACTAATATCGATATAAAATGAGTTCTGCAATAACAAAAACCAGCGACGAAAAACGCACCCTTCCTTCGGAGTCGATAGCCAACCTAAATCGGATCAAATTCATGATAGTTGGTTCTGTCATCGTTCGCAACGCGACGCCTTTCTCGTCGCGGACTTACTGTTTCAAGCGATCTAGATCTTCCCTGATCTCGCGCGCTCCACCTTTCGTCACCTCTAGTTGATCTTTCACGAGTCGGGATACCTAGAGCGGAGAGGTTGCAGTATGGGGCAGACAAGTCAGAGAAGATCGGTGCTCTGTGAGTTTATGCATCTCTGCGCGGAGCCAGATAAATACCACTTACCGCGGCCTGCTCCTTTTTCAGACTCTCCACCTCCTTCTTCGTCGACTCCAACAACGAAGCCAAAGCGGATAGAGTGTTCTCGCTCTTTCCAAGCATTTCATCCTTCAGGCGCAGGGTCGCCTGGATCTAAGAGAGTAGTATGCAGGGCACGGATTCAAATAAGTTGAGGACAAGAAATAAGTCCTGTGTAAGCTTCCTAATCTCTGCGCGGAGCCGGTAAGAGCACTGACCTCGGCTCGCTCTTTTTTCAGATTTTCCACCTCTTCCTTCGCCGATTCCAATTCTTTGGTCTTCCAAGCGAGTTCGATTCGTGACCTATCAATCTCCTCCATGAACTGCTGCATACGAGTGCGAATGGCGCCATACTACCTCTCAAACTCTTTCAGCTCTCCACGAAGCTCCCGTAGTTCTGTCGAGTAATCTTTTATAATTTGGAGAGCATCGCCTAGTGTCTCATTGGGTGTCCGGGTCGCGGGACGGAGGCTCGACTCCCCCTGTCCAACATTCATTCTTTGTGGACCCTTACTACCTACTGATGAACCATCGAGCGAGAAGTGAGGCTCTACAGCTTCCGAAAGCTCGAAGGGGCGGATGAGTTCGGGATTTGGTGATGGAGACCTGAGTTACCTACCATTGAAACTCCACGTGGACTTAAAGGACAGCCAAACAGATCTTGGACATTTGCTTGCTCCCACATGGTTTGCGTCGAAGTCAGATAGAGTAGACGGTGAGTGTCTTTCAAATAGAAGGTACGGAGGTGAGAGCCTGGTGCGCAGGGTTTATATGGAGCACTGCCAATCGTTATCGATGTACCATTAATACATTGCCAAAGCCTCCCACCTCACGCCAAAAGGCCGGTCAGGAGGCATCCCGGTCATCGCCAATCGATGGTTTGAGGGTGGTGCGATAAGCGCTCAACGATAAGACTGCTAAAAGTAATACTAATAGTGCAGTATCATTCTGTCACGCATTGAAGCGCGCACGCTCAGCTGCTCGGAGCGCGTTGTTTGGTATCACTTTTGATTCCAAACAACGCGCCGCGACTTCGACACCTTGACTCGTCCTCATCAATGTTACATATCGGGCCGACTTCGGTTACGAAACCATGTAAAAAAAGCAGCTGTCTGAATGCGCTGTTCTCTTCCTCGAGATTATGGGATTTGGGATTCATTCCCTCTCTCTCCACTAAGACCTGGTAAGGATTCAAATCTGTTGTCACCACGCAGAGAAATTGATATAAAGTACTCTTCCAGGCGCACACATTTGTATGAACGCCTCACCGTTCAAGGTAGAATGCATCGGAGACCCTTGAAACAGCGTGTTGGCTATGTGCACGGTTGATGATGTGGCCGTGGTCACGCTTTGGCAATGCAATGGTACGAGCCTGATATCAGTATTGGGTTCCGAGCCGTTTGCTGGCGACTTGCAGGACTCCGAGTTTGCTGAATCACACAATCGGTCGTGTCCTCCCAGCATCGCCAACGCAGAACTGCCACTGGACTCCAGTGCGTTCTCTGATACAATGAAGAGCAGAGCAGCGATATCGCTGGGATGGCTTTATCTCATGCTGGCGCTGTTCGAGCGTTGGCAAAGAGTGCTCGTATGTGCTTTCTATCGCTGACTTTCACTTCTCAGCCAACACTCGCTTAGATGCAGAGCTCCTCAAGCCCGACTCCAAGGTGTTTATCAGGGCGAACTCAGAAGATCTTGGAATTCACACCAGCGCCACCTCAAGGGTAATTTCTTCAACTCAAAGTTCTTTCCTGATTTTCCTACAGGAAATTTGTTTCCGCAATCTTCACCCGTTTTATATTAACCACGCAGACTTGTTGGGTGCGATCGTGGAATAGGGGAAAACGACTGCAATCCTTGGCGTTGGGCATTCTCCTCCATCACGAGTTCCTGTCCATGTGCCCTATTCGCAGGTTTGAGTACTTCTTTCATCTGCCATTCTACTGGATACAAGAGGTGGCTTCAAATTACTGTAAGACGAGCTTTACGTAGTGTCTGCCCCAAAATGCTCGTCCACAAACGCTTCTCCTCCAGTCTAAGAACGAATTCGAAGCTTAAGGAGGCAGGAAGACTCGTTTGTTGCGGGGTACTCGACTAAAGTGACTGAGGCTGTAACTAGGAAACCAAGTTCAGCTGTGACAAGCTCGGCCAAGCTGCTAGTACTCACCGAAATCAAAAATGGTCGTTGACAAATTTCCATTGGTCTTGATACTGGTAATCAGAATTATTGGCGTGCGACACGACGCTCTCTAGCTTTGGACAATGGACGGTGAGTAACTGAATAACTCGGGAGGTGGAGGAGATAGGCGAGTGGCCGACGTCGAGCTCAACTAGAGCAGGGATCGCACCATTGCCTGGCGAGAGGTGCCGTTCAGCTCCCTCTACTTTGGTTGCATCGAAAGGCAAGGTGAGGGACCGTAGTTGTCGACAGCGATGAACGATGTTGAGAAAATCTTTGTGGTTGATTCGAGGCACCCTCCTAGTCGAGCAGTCAAGCCAAAGAGTTTTGACGTTCGGCCACGCTTCTGGGATTCGTCGCACTTCTTCCGATGTTAGCCATAGGCCTTCCATGAAGTCGAACGAAAGTTCTGTCAGCTTTTTGAATTTGAATAGGCGAAGGATATTAATTCCCTCATGTGAGGGTAGGCCAGCTGAGTCGATCTCTTCAGAATTATCCCTTAATTCCAGCTCTTCGAGGGTGTCTGGGTTGCAATGGAACTCGACTGCTGCTAGTAGCCTTTGGATCTCGGATGACGAGGCGACGGCGTCTGTAACCCATTTCAGCGACTGGATGCTATTTGTCGGAGGCAGATACCCCAGGAACGCGATTAAACTGGGTAGTGTATCTGAGGTGACTTCGAGCGTTTGGAGAGAGGGGAAGTTCTCTTTGGATGAGAAACGGGTCGTGTGAACTGAAGAATGAATAGGGATGGTGTGCTGGTAAAATACCTCAAGGCACCTCAGATGAGGGAGGGAGGCCAAGTGCATAATGGCACTTTCTGTGATCGAGGTGTGGAGACTTTCCAATTGGCTCCACGAAGAACAAATTAGGTGTTTGTCGGCCTGGCACGATGGGCGCAACGGGTAGATGGATAGGCTTTTCAGGTTGGGAAGCCTACGCGCCGTTGACCAAATAGTTGTAGTCTGGATGTGATCGTTCGGGTCCTGTAGATAGAAGGCGAGGGCTTCAACATTGCTCCCAGCAAAGAGGGTGACCATGGGAAATATTTGGCTGAACATCTTGGATCCCCATGTCGAGCAGGTAAGTAAGCCTATCCATTCGAGGGATGTGAGTTGTGGAGAGAGTGCGCCGTGCTCGAGGCCGATTTCCAGACGCAGAGCTTGGAAAGCGCTCAGAGATAATATCCGACTGTTTAGGGAAATCCACCAATCCAACTCAACAATGCGAATTCGGTGGGCATAATACGACTTGTATCTGTGAACATCGCCTGGCAGAAGCGCTCGAGCGAGAGACTGTCGTATGTGCACCATGTATTAGCTTGCAAAATGACCCATATTCCAGACCATCTTACCATAGTTGCATTCGATTTGTCCAGTGTTAACAAGTCATCGGGTAAACAGGCCATGATAGGTGTGAATGACGAGATTTTCCTCCATAATCTGTCTAGCGCAGGTTCGCAAAAGGCGCGTGATGTTAGGGCTACTGAAAACAGGTCTTTCTTAGACTGCGGCATGTCATCGCGGAACAGTTCTTTCTTCAGCAGTTCATCGCAGAACATTTCCAAAATTTCAGGGAGGAGTAGGACCTGCTGAACAGCTGAATGGGATGACATCTGGTTGCAGGCAAAGTCAGTGACAGGGCGGGGAAGAATAGCAAGATTGACGGTGAAGTACGCACTTCTGTGGTTGGCTTTTGTTCGTCGTGAGGAAGGAAGGATGTTCGCTGTCGATATTTGGAGCTGATCTGCCTTTGATTAGATGGTGGTTGTTTTTCTTTGTTTATACTGTACGTAACATTAATTTTGTCTTCTAAGTACGGGACCATTCTTTCTGGAATTCTCGTGAAACGAGACCCTTGGACTTGCCACTCCCAGTGCTTATCTCGCCATTTCACCAGCGTCTTATATGCCAACAGGAACGGACTGCACCAGCCCACTCGGACCCCGTCTATTATATTGCCTTCGACTTCATGGTCGCAGTGTTACATAAATCATTAGCTCAAGGAGAGAAACGCGGGTCGAATGAAATTAAGTGTAACTAGGAACTAGGAACTGTCAAGAGGCTACGCCGATGACAAACCTCCCTCCACCGATGTATATACATAGAAGACGGTATCTCGTCCATATACAACCTCTCAATCGACTCTCCCGACGTAAGCGTATATAACCCCTCGAGCTGCGGAAAATGCTCCCCCAGAAACTCGGAAACCCTCTCCAGAGAGTAGATAGGCGAATCCCCCACAAAGAGAGCGGAGAGTCTACTCCCATCCACCCCCGTAATCTTCTCGCCTCTCTGGATCCCGGTAGCATCAAACCTGAGCCCTAGAGTCCGTATGCTCCTACACGCTCTCAACAACTCCATGATATGGGTGTGGTTGATCCGGGGCAAGCGGTGGTCAAGGATGTCCGGGTCAACGCTCAACTTGAGCGAGGAGATGTTCGGCCAGAACGCCGGAAATTGTCGGGTGACTTCCTCAGGGGTCGGCCAGACATCTTCCACCAAGTTGACTTCCAAATCCACGAGGTTCCGGTACTCGTACAGGGGAGAAATATCCAGCCGAATGTCTGGGTCAAGCTCCATAGGTTCCTCGGCGAAAACGTGTTGCTGAGCCAGCTTCAAACGCCGGAGAACCGAAGAATTCAGATGGACTTTGACAAGCTTGATGAGTTGTCGACGGCTGGTCACGGTGGATTCGTCGTACGCGGTGACAGCGAAGGCGCGGATCCGACTGTTTGCCGCCACTGGGAGGTATTGGATGAAGTGCACAATATTCCGGAGGTGGTCCC
This sequence comes from Candolleomyces eurysporus, assembly GCA_027579435.1. Classification (NCBI taxonomy): domain Eukaryota; kingdom Fungi; phylum Basidiomycota; class Agaricomycetes; order Agaricales; family Psathyrellaceae; genus Candolleomyces; species Candolleomyces eurysporus. Next base: position 72,825 of record JANBPK010001039.1, read on the forward strand.
CGGTGATCTCTAGCGACTCCAGCGTTGCGAATCCTCGGTTAACCTGATTCAAGTGGGATGTGTCGGGCAATGGAACCTCTTTCAGATTGGCCAGATGGAGGTTGACAAGCCGGGGAAGTGACGCCACGAGCGGGATAGTGCGGTGCCAGACGTTGGAAATCTTGAGGGTTTCGAGACGGTTCCAGGGATGGATCTTGAGGTATTCGAGCGCCAAGCGCTCTGGAAAGCCAAGGTCGAAACAGTGCAATGTGATGTCGAGTCTCTTCAACTCGGGATGGTGTTCCAAACTGGACCGCACGCAGTCGGCCTGGGTGCTGTTCTCGGGCTCGACAACGAAACCCAGGCCAGATATCCTTGGTCCCATGAAGAGAGAGAAGAAGGGGTAGATCTGGTTGCACAGGGCTCGCGGATGTCCATGCACCTGAGACGGCCCTAACCAGTGGAGGCTAGTTATCCTAGGAGCCAGAACCCCGTCCTTGCCGTTCGCTGCGAGTTTGAGCGCCCCGAAAGCTTCCGCGGAGAGTAGCTCGTGAACGCAAGCTTCGGCATGAAATTCGCGAATACGATCGGCATAATATGTCAGGTACCTCTTGAGGTCCTCTGGGTTGATAGTACGAGCCGGGTGCTGGGTTTAGGGGTCATTGAGCAATAGTCCCAATGGTCAATCAACAGATTAAGCTCACCAGAACGCGTAATTTCGAAAGCATCCCCTTCTCAATTCTCCATAGATCCGATGGCAGGCAGGAAATGAGTGGTTTGAAGCTGGTGATTCTGTACCATAACCTGTCGAGCCCGGGTTCGAGAAATGCACGGGATGTGAGGGCCGTGGCTAGCATGGTTGGCACGTCGTCTTGCTCATTGCATATCATTCTCAGTAGCTCAGGAATGCCAAGGCATTTCTGCGCCATGGTTGTGGTCGATGTCATTGCTGAAGCTTGAAGATGAGTGCTGGTTGAGACAGTTTGTCAGAAGCCGTTTCGTCGGCGATCGTCAATTTATAAATTTGTGGATCATCAGGTTCGGGTTCCAGGTTATCTGTGTGTACATGCACTAGCGATTCTCCTTGCCAGAGGTAGCTGCACTTGAGTGAGAACGTCTGTACCCATTTCGAGGAAATTCCGCCAGATTCCAGCATCAAAAGGACCTTCCACGGTCAAGCATTGAACCTTTGCTATCCTAGAATACATTTCTTCTCATACGAAGGGTCGCCGTATTTGTAAGATTAAGTAAGACGACGAGCGTACTCAACCAGAGACCTACAAGGTCGGAATTAGTTCGTTTCACCAGAGGGCAAAGAGAAAACGGTGACAGAAACAGGTAAATGAAGGGGTAGAGAAAACGGAGCTCACCTAACAGGCCTCCCAGTCAAGCCCTTCTCCTGGTAGGGTCCAGGCCTCGTGGCCTCCATAGTCCCAGCGATATCAATGTGAGCCCACTTGATAGAAGGCTGTTCGCCATCCTTTGCCTCAAGACCGTTCACATGTGGCTTGAGGAAGAGTGCGGCGGTAATGCTTCCAGCAGGTCGACCACCAGTCTGATGAAGATGCCATAAGAATGGGTCACCACATCGAGATAGCACAGAAAGCGAGCCTACTCACGTTCTGGAGGTCAGCGTTGGACGAATGGATTTGAGGGCCATACTCGTCGTCCAAAGGCATACGCCAGAATCGGTCATGCTCAATCTGACCAGCCTCGTAGAGTTGCTGCCACAGCTCATCGGAGCTCTACCATAAAAATGTTGGCCGATGGAAATGACAACAAGACAAGGCGCGACATACCGAGAAGACACCAGAAAAGACCTCTCCGAGAGCGATGCCCATGGCGCTGTGATTCACGGTGAGTAAAGAAATAGACAATTTCCGACTGCTCCGTACCCAGTTAAAGTGGCAACGTCGATGAGTGTATGGGGCTTGAACTCGGTCGAGGTGTACCAGATGGCGTCTAGGGTGTTCGGGTCGTATCAACAGAGCGGAACCGATGAGCAGAGGAAACCGCTTACCAGAAAGTACCAATCGGCCCTCAGCGTCAGTGTTGTCAACCTCGACGGACTTGCCATTCATGGCGTACACACTACAAGAGGAGGCTAATCAGTACAACGCTTCCAGGTCAGTAGAATTTCACGTACATGTCACCAGGCTTGGTCGCACTGGGTCCTGGCATGTTTTCGGTCAAAGGGGTAGTTACAACGAGGTTGATCCTATCCAAGAATGAAAACGGGATGAATTGGGGTAGGTAGGAATGAGGGTGGACAGTAAAAGACGCACGGGAGTTGCAGCTTGGCAATGGCGAGAGCGGAGGAGACGACAGTGGCCGCTCCACCCATATCAGCTCGCATGAGCTTCATGCCCTAATTACCGCAGTCAATATGACGTGAAACTGAGGATAAGGGTGAACTCACTGCACCGGGCTTCAAACTGATTCCTCCGGAATCAAATGTGATACCCTTTCCGACAAAGGCAAGAGGTTGATCGTCCTTGTTAGGTGCACCCTTGTAGTGACTAGGAAGAGTACATTAGCAAACTTATCGAGGGATAGGCTAGAATACTCACATTTCAAGGAACTTGGCAGGCTCTGAAGTGCCATGTGTTACAGAGAGGAAGGTGTTCTATGGGCCATTATGAGTGAAAAGTTCTCGTCAGCGCAACGAGCAGGCTCACCATTCCCTTTTGCTCAGCCCAGGCTGGAGAAAAGAAGTGTTAATCCACGGAGTTGTGCGGAGAAGTTCATTTACGAACCTTCGTCACGGACAATGATTTCCACGTTGGCCACACCTTCAAATTCCTTCTTGACACGCTCGGTGAAGATCTATACAAAATGAGAACGACATCTAGAGCTCAAGAGCGGGTAGGTACTCACAGTCGGTGTCATCATGTTGGCAGGGTATTCCATCAACTAGAAAATATTCGTGAGCCAATTATCTAGTGAAAGATGCTTATCACTCACGGTCCTGGCAAGGTTTTGGGCCTGAGCATAAACAACGCCTCGGTCCCACTCCTTAGAAGCTTCAATGGGAGAGAAGGCAATCTTCTCCGGAATGGGCTTGGTCAACCTTGGGTCAAAAGGCGACGTGGGTGACGTCTTCAGAGTGAACTTGAACAGGGCCAGATGCGCGGCAACGGCGGCAGCATGGGGGTCCAAAGACGCGTCGACGACGGCTTCCTTGACGCCCTCGTATGCCTTCAGCTCTTTGACAGCGCTTCCAACCGACTTCCTGACAAGCTCTCGCTTGACCTCCGCCGACTTGTTGGCAAATCCCTCTCCAATAGATGAGATGGTGGTTGTCTTCGATTCCGGGGTGTTGTAGAACGTCCTAGTCGTTCCCGCCTTGGGGGCCTTGTCACCGGAGGGTGTCAAGGACCAGAGCTGAGCTGGATTGACGCCAGCAACACTCTGGCCAGTCGCCTGAGGGTCGTAGGGGACGATGAGGGCTGCAGAGGACATCAGACGATATCGTGATGGTAGAAAACGAGCGGTATGAGATAATCTGTATCTGGATAGCATCTGGAAGGTCCCCCAATGGTCACGGTCAGCTGGAGCTTCGCGTCACGCGTCGTCCATAACATATGAGCCAGAACCCTAACCTCATGCCGCCATCACTCGGCAACCACTTTGCCGATCCGAGTCTGTTCCGGCTTTTGGAGAAACCTCTGGATTCAAATTCAAATTCGAGCCTCTCCTGTCGGTTATGCTCTCAACGCTCTCGAGGATACTGTAGCGAAATGTAGATAGGAAATCGTAACGCGTAACGCCTCCTCCGAGAATTGCCTATTTTCGCCCTGTGTAACGCGTAACACCGACCCTGTTGCCAAATAAATGCCTGAAAATGGTCAAAAATAAGGGCAAATATTCCGGCCTGCGGCGCTTGGTAGCTAAAGCAGGCAAATGTAACGCGTAACATCCGGCCCGTTGCCTAAATTGCAGGTGCGCCAAACGTAACGCTCCAAATCCCATTGCCTATCTACATTTCGCTACAGTATCTGATGCTTGGGTCGTGTGAACAGCAAGAGACTAACTCTAATCGGCATTGAGCACATGACAGCAGCATACAAAAGTGGAATACTTGATGGCGAACCCTGTTCCTCCCCTCCCTCGCCCTCCAATCCCTCTGGCTTGTGCGATGAGATCCCCAGACTTCTTTGTAAATCACAGCCCTCATCGTTGCTTCGTTCCAGCTAGGCTGCATCCCAAAGAATGTTCTCCGAGACATTTTCATTGAGCTGTTCCTACAATTCTGGCAAAGTTTTGTAAGACATGTTTATAAGACATGACGTGTAGAGGCCTTCAGGCAATGGAGGAACCTACATAGAATAGAGACAATGGTGCATCTTAGGATACCATTGTGGGACCGTACAATCGTCGGACTGAGCTCATCAAGAGATACCTTCTCGCTTTCTGCACCAGGGAAACGAACTATAAATTGATGAAGGATCTAGTGCCATGAAGCTCGACGCACCAACGAGGGCGATAAATCTTATGTAGCCAGTCTGCGCTCCGTCGGGGTGCCACACAGGACGAGAGGTTAACCAGATAAGGCCGGTTTGTTTGATGTTGAACACGGACTGCTCCATGGCTTTGTAGTCAGCGTTCAGTCCCGACTGCCAATTACGGAATTCGACGAGTACATCGACGAGAGACTAATAGCAATAGAACTTGAGTTCCGCCATAATTAAAACCAGTGACAAAAACATACTCTGCCGCTGCTTCGTGACCTCTCCAGCTCAGTGCGCAGCATGGTATTCTCCTTCTCAAACTCCTTCAGCTGGCCACGGAGCTCCCGTAATTCTGTCGAGTAATCCCTTATAATTTGGAAAGCATCGATCAAGGCGGCATTGGAAGCCAGCGTCGTGGAAAGAAGGCTCGACTCCCCAAGCCCGGCGATCGCTCCTTGTGAGCACCTCCTACATAGTAGACCATCTGGGGAAAGCTCGAAGAGCGGATGAGTTCGAGATTGGGTGAAGGAGACCTGGGTTACCTACCATTGAAGATCCACAAGGGTCTGCACGACAGCCAAGCAGATCTTGAGCATTTGCTTGCTCCCCCATGGTTTGCGTTGATATCAGATGGAGAAGACGGTGGGGAGGACAGGGCCTGGTGCATGGGGTTTAAATAGAGCACTACCAATCGTTATCGATATATGATCAATACATTGCTAAAGCCTCCCACTTCCCATCCACAGGGAGGTCAGGAGACTTCCTATTTAAGTTCAAAAGGTTGACAGAGCTTACGTTGCACTTCACAGAAGGCCTTTGGATAACATCGGAAGAGGCAGGACAAATACCAAAGGCATGGCCAAATATTGAAACGCTTTGCCTTGATCTTGCAAACAAGAGGGTGCCCCGGATCGACCACAAAGATCTTCTCAATATCGTTTACAACTATCGATTACTGCGGTACCTCTCCTTGCCCTTCGACGCGACCAAAGTAGAAGGAGCTGAACGAGACCTCCGTCCGGGTAATGACACGATCTCTACTTTCATTGAGCTCGACGTCGGCTACTCGCCTATCTCCTCCGCTTCCCGAGTCATTCAGTTATTCACCGTCCATTGTCCAAAGTTGAAGAAGGTAGAGTCGCACGCTAATGATTCTGATTACCAGTATCAAGGCCAATGGGAGTGCGCCGACGAACATTTTTTATGTCAGGTGGACACTGCGACAACTTGACTGAGCTTGCTACTGTTTAACTTACTCTCATTTCGTCAGTATTTGTCACCATAGTGCTGCAATACCAATTCCCTATTCTAAGGCAAATCGTCCTTGACCATCCCCAGCAAACGCTCCCTGTCTCCTGATTCCTCAACCAACTCTCGGAACATTCCCTTTGGATTCTTCAAGAGTTCGGACGGCCTGTCAAATTCGATCTGACAATTCGCGTTAGGCATCGGTTAATGGCACTGAGAGAGGGCTTTCGAGAATCTTACCATTCTCCCTGCGTCGAGAACCAGCTGTGGTACGGTAAGATCTCACATATCAGAGGACGATGATCGCTGCGAAACTCACAATCTTGTCAACATCCATGATCGTCTGCAGCCTGTGAGCAATGGTGAGGACTGTGACGTCCGTTCCTAGCTCGTGGCGTAGGGAATTCTGGATAACTGTATCCGTTTCATGATCTGCAATTGAAGGGTCATAACTAGTGTCTGTCATCAGGCCCCTTCAGGTCAACTTACCGATAGCAGAGGTAGCTTCACGAGGGAGGGGCGGTGAATTTAAGATAAAGAAACGTTAAAGTCCAAACACCTTACCTTCATCAAGGATTAGCAATTTGCTACCACGAAGGATAGCTCTAGCCAACGCAAGGATCTGCCGCTGGCCAACAGACAAATTCGATCCACCACTCGAGATCTGGCTATCGAGGGTCAGGCGGGACTCGTCATCACCTCGTTGAAGCGAGAAGAGGCCAGCAGAACGCAGAGCATTGTTCAAAGTGGCGTCATCATTCTCGTCAAATGGGTCCAGATTCTGGCGGAGGCTCCCACTCAAAAGCTCAGGCTAGATGCATCGCGACGATGGTCAATCACGGTCACACGGGTCGGGACGTGGCGAAAAGACATACAATCTGGGGAATTATGGTTATGTTGGACCGCAATGCCTCGAGATTGATGGTGCTGGTGTCTCGTCCGTCATAGAAGACCTGCCCTTCCGTGTAGATACAACGGAGCAGGGCGAGTGTCAAGGAACTCTGAATTGGTAGTTTAGCGCACGTTCACAAGAAAAGAGACCGCGTACTGACCTTCCCTGAGCCTGTGCGACCCACTAATGAACGAAGAACTTAGAGAAGGGCTGCAAGACCGATGCTGAGTACCTACAGATACCAATCCTTTCGCCAGCTTTGACATCGAAGCTTATATCGTGAAGTACCTTTGGGCCATCAGCCGAGTAACTTGCAGACAAACGCTCAACCTTCAGGGAGCCGCTAGAAGGCCAATATGCAGGAGGAATGCCGTCTGTCGTGGGCTTTGGCTCTTGCTCAATCTTTATGTATCTGTCGACGCGCTCCAGGCTAACGACGTTATAAGTTACTTTAGTCAAGTGTTCTTCAAGAAAGCGAGCCCCTACCTGTTCCCTTGAACCTCGAATTCGTTCAACACTCGAACCCACCAAAGGATTACTCCACTGAAACCGACTTTCGATTGAAGGAATTAAAGGTGAGCCTTGGGAAACGCAACAAATGATGCTACCTCACCTGCCATGTTCAGAGAAAAGCCCGTGTTTGCAGCTCCTTGACTTTGGAAGTACACCAGGTACACAGCCAAGCCAGAGGAAAATAGGGCACCCATAGTATCGATACGAATGCAGACCCATCTATTGAGAATATAGACCGTTCTGGCGGCGCGTGTGTATAGATTGATCCGTCTCATGGATTCCTTGGTGAATGCTTCCTGTGCTCCATACGCACGGAGAGAGGCTACGAAGGGTTGAGTAAAAGATGGCGATTGGAGCGAAGGTACTTACTGAGCCCAGCGATAGCGGCACTAAAGCTAGGGAGCAGATCAGGCTTGGAGACATCAAACATGAGAGCAAAAAAACGCCTACTGGCCGAGAACGGGAGCCTTGGCATTGGACATCTCCCTCTTCACAGGGAGTTGCGCCTTCATATATATCTGGCCACATATTCCACCAACGAGAGCGACAAGCAGTCCAGGCAAAAAGAAAACGGGCGTCAAGACGACTACAGCACCGAACCTTGTGAGCATTATCAATGTCATATCTGAGAGGAGGAAAAGACTTGAGGAAACTGGGCCGTCAACTGCAACGGAACTGTCGGCTTTCGTTCATGAGAGTATAACGAGGTATACGTACTAGCTCTGATATCCTGTGTGCAACGAGTGATAACACGCGAAATCGGGGTTGTGTCAAGCCACCTACATATACCGGCATCTCATCAGAGAACAATTTTCCAGAGTAAAGCATTGTTATGCACCGTAGAGTAGTCCCCAAAATCGCCCGCATGAGCTTCTGGTGGAGCATCCGTGAAGCACGAATAGAGCCTAGGGTATAGATTGTGTACGCCACGATGAAGACAACGATTGCCCAGAGCAAAACCAGGCCTATAACGCGACGGTTAGTCTATGCTGATGGTTTAGATGAATGGAGAAACAGCCCACCGTAAATGCTGAGGTAGCTAGGTACAAATGAAAGACTTGAACAAGATGACATTTCATTTGACTCAGGTGACTCACTAAGAAATGGAAACGTCCGATGCTGGTCGGTCGGTATATTGGGACGCCCAAAACCCTAAGAACCATGTTTGAAACGCAAGGGCACTATGATAGAACCCCTGTCCTGCAACGAAGGTGGAGAAAAATAGCACAGGATGTTTGCCGCCTAGGGCAGACAAATACATTTTTACTAGAAACGATGTGAGGATTATGAGTCTACGTCGAAGGAATTAGCTGCCACTCACTGGAGCTCCAACCGACGTGCCCTTCATCGATCTCTTCAGCTACGATCAATTTCCCGCCCGAGCTGGGTTTAATCAAGTCGTTACCGTCGTCGGGTTTCTCTTCGACTTTGGTGAGATCCTCGTCTGCCTTAAGTGTGTTTGCTAAATCTTGGTCCAGCTTTATCACCTCTGAGATGGGACCTTGCGACAGAATTCGCCCATCGGAGCCCATTGAGACGATGAACCCAGCTGCAGGGCGAGCTAAAGCGACATTGTGTGTCTATGGCAGTATTAGAGGGAAGTGGAGGATAGAGTAGCGGAGTGGTACGCACCACAAGAAGAACAGTTCTGCCTTCCACCAAATCGCCAGCGAGACATTTCTCCACAACCCATTTCGCAGTATGCACACTGGTCTCAAGCATCAGAGTAGAACCATGGCAAACGAAAGGAAGTGAAAAGCTCACTCGAGTGCAGCCAACACGTCATCAAGTAGAAGAATCTTTGCGGAGGAATAGACAGCCCGGGCTAGAGTGATTCTCGCTTTCTGGCCGCCACTTAACGTCAGCCCCTTCTCTCCAACCTCCGTTTGGTCACCTGCTTCGAACAAGCTCAAATCTCGAGTCAAAGCACATTGGTGGAGTACTTTGTTGTAGCGCTCTTCGTCGTAGGGACTACCAAAGAGAATGTTTTCCTTGGGTTGATTACGTTCGATTGAGCTGGCCGTCTCTGAAGTTAGAAGAGGGAACTCACTCGAATGGTTTCGTTCTGGACCCATGACTCTTGAGCCGCATAGGCAACACCTTCGGACCGTGGAAGGTTGCACCACGAGTCGGGAGACATGGGAATGTAGTGCATTTCACCTGAAGGTTGATTAACGCAGGCGTTGAAGGACACCCTCAGAGATGACGAAAGCACGTACCTAAAAGGGCCATTAGAATAGATGTCTTGCCAGAAGCGGTTGGGCCAACGATAAGGTTGATCTTGTTTGGGGCGAAAACAAGCTCATGCTCGATTTTCAGCACGAACTTGCGTTTCGATGGTGTCAAGGAGCCGTCGTTGTCGTTGGACCATGTGAAGGATGCCTCTCTGATCCCAACCTTCTCTGACGTTTCGACTTGCGTAGGGATGGACTCGCCATCGCTCTTGGTAGTAAAATTATCCAACAACTCGGTCTATTGAGAAAGGTTAGCGATGGCAAGAATACCCGAAAAACCTGACATACATTTCTCAAGAAGTCGTCAAAACGGTCAATAGAGACTTTCCCTGCGATCGCAGTATTGGCAATGTAGAACATAATGTGGATCTGATCCCTTAGCATGTCGAAAACCGTCATAGAACTGAAGACGATAGAGGCGCTGAGCTCCCGATGCATGACAACGACCTAGAAGTTTTGGTCAGTCATGAGTGCCGCGAAGACGTCAGTGGTCGACTAACACTAATGCGATTCCGTTAGATTTGCCTGGTCACAATAAAATACGACTCACAATACGGCATAGGTGGAAACCATGGTCGCGATTGGAAGCAGGAAACTGCAAACGTATACCAAGTCAGAAAGCGAAAGTACGTCACTTGATATCGAGAACTGTACTTCATGAACCCATTCACTAAGCCAAGGACCTGACGTTTCCAAACGTAATGCAACTCTTCCTCTCGTTTCTGAGCAATCCTCTCGTTCATTTTCTTCTCCCATCCGAACATCTTGATCATGCGAAGAACGTTCATGGCTTGAAAAAGTGATCAGAGAGAGGGAAAGAAAGACGATGGAACACAGGAGACCTACTCTCCGACACCGTCTGCACGCGAGCATCAGTTTTCTTGAGACACTTGACTTGAACATCTTGGATCAACTTCGTGATATACGCTGGAAGGGGGAGAAGTAAGATCATGATGGCCAGTCCAACAAGGGAGCTGTTGCACCATTAGCAATCAGCTCTGAAGGGCATGACACGTGCGTACCTCCATCCAAGGATATTGTAAAGGAAGACAATACACAAAGAGATTTGTAACGGGATAAAGATAAGCAGGAACAAGAAGGAGCTCCGAGCGTCTGTGATGTTGCCAAGGTCAGTAGTTACGAGGTTGTTGATTTTTCCGACAAGGTTGGTCGCACTGCTTGTCGGAGGCTTCGTCGCAGGCGATGCGTTGTCCAATGTTTTGCTCGATTCGGATTTCGTACTCTTGGTCTCTGATCTGTGTTCGCCTGGAGAAGCTTCCGGTTGTGTTGAACTATCCTTTAAGATCTCTGACGTCCTGGCGTCCTCTGGCACAGAGACACCAGTGCTAGTACTGCCACCGAGGGGAGCTGCCTCGGGGGTTAGAGTCGTGTTTGGAACAACCGAGCTCTCTTGAGTCTCCGCCTTCATTCTGATTCTCAGTGAATGCTCGAACACGAGCTGAGTGAGCATGGATTCTACTTGTACGGTTGCGCAAGTCTGAATGAAGACTGACTGAGCATCTAGTCGAAAACTCCTTAAAAAAGATGAGCTTACTGCGACGAAATTGTACCATTGGTTCGCGATTGAGCAAATTGTGGGACCAAGGAATAGCCACAGGATCCAGAACCAGGGCTTGATGGTTGCATTCTCGCCGCCCTTTTCGATGTACCTTTCATTGAAATCAGAGAGACCGATCGAACATGGGAATGAATACCCTACATACCACAAAAGATTCCTGATGCCTAGTGGAGAAGCGAATCCTCCGAGGACTTGGATCACGAGCAATATGGACAATGTAACATACTCCTTCCTGAAGACGCGCATCAACCCAAAGAACAGATGGGACTTTTGCGGTTTCTTGAAGGCGTCGAGATGCTGCAACGTTGCAGGTTAACAGGTGTGAAATCAGCATGGGGCGATACACTCACAGGAAACCCGCGAGCTCGCAGATTCTGTGCATAGTCGGAGTCTGCCAGTGGTGGAAGAAGATCAGACGATAGGTGCGGAACTCTGTTCGCAAGAAACACGACTGAGTCGAGGAAGGAAAAGGTTATCAGCGAAAGGATAGATGCCGTCTGCTCAGCATTTGGAGAGGCCATAGGCTCCTAAATGAATTGACTTATCAGCGAAAGTATTCCACGCGAGTCGGGGCCATGAATATACCTTTGGGTCAAATGGGACGTACTGATGTGGCATGGTCAATGGAATGACTATGGCCAGAAGGAAGAGGACACAGATTTTCGCCCACAGGAGCCATCCCGCTGCACTATCAAGAGGAGAGCGGTTGAATGTCGCGAGAGGGAAAACGTCACGGTACGCGTAAACTCCTAGGAAAGCCAGCAGGAGAACGTTTAGGTGACGAGCCGCTGTTTTGCTCCATCGTCGCTTGTTCCCAACAGTCACCAGAGACAGCAAAACCATGTAAAGCTATATGTATCGAGTGAGAAACCGGAATGAAAAAGCTTAGAAGACGTACGCTGGTCATACATATCAATAGATCTTGCCACTCTTTCTGGGAGAGGGCAGGGTCTTCTCGACGACGTTTCTTCTTATGCTTCTTTCCTAAGCTACCCAATCCAAGGCGCGTCTCTTCATCAAGAACTGCGGAGACAACACACAGAATTAAGAACACAACGCAGCCTAGGAGACGCATGAGTTTGAACCCAAAGATGACGGTACCACCGTGTTTCTTGATACGCTCTCGTATTTCGGCAGCGACTGTGGCCTCACGAGGTGGCTGCGTCGAGGATCCTGTGGATTCATCCATTGGAGCAGCATCCGGGTCGAATAGGCGTCTCCATAGATGCCTTACGGCGCGTCTCGACGCAACGATGTGAACGATGAGGAGTAGAGCTGAGAGCGCCGCAATGTATACTGGAAAAGTCAGCGAATCTGTCAATAGACTACAAGTTTCGTCAGCACGCAACCAGAGACCAGAAGTTGATATCTTACCGCGTCTTTCCCTTCTTCAACGTGGATCCAACAAGATCAGACACGCCGAAGGGTGTTTGAACAAGAAATAGATGGCCTGCACTAGAATCAGTTGGACTTTGCGACTGCACCATGGTAGGCATGGGTGCAGATGCTCGTCGTTGTTAGTAGACACGCAGTGCGCAGCGTGACCGATAAGACGTTCTGTTCAATTGATACATGTTGTGGTAAGAAGAAGACGTCGGGATCAAAGTATAATTGAACGTCACTGCCATCAATTTCGTCTAAAAATAGGACTCATCCAATACGACTCCATCATAACCCTTTCCTCTTGACCTTCATGGACACGTCAAGTTCCAGGACCCAGTTTACCATGATCTCAGAAGCCGAAAGATCCAACTAGGGTCAGGTTCGGATAGCACTTGCCAAACACATGATGCAAGCTATCTCAAGTATGTTGGCAAAAGCGCAGCAGGATCAGACGCGCACTTGTTTAGGTCAAAGACAGCGAGTCATTTTGCTCACAACCAGGTCCCAATGCCTTGAAATGGGACATATGCAACGGCCTAAAATTGTACGACCATGGAGCGTATTTGGTGAACCGGCAAGATGTTGCGCTTCGTATGACAGGTGCGTGTTGGCCGTTGAAGTTGCTGAGCATCCTACCCAGCCCAGTGCTACTGAGGAAAACTTGGCTGGCTCAATTTCAAATCAGTGTGCTGTGCTCCAGACGATGGGAGCGACTCAGCATCTCATACTGGGCAATGATTTGATGCGAAAGCCTTGAGGCAGAGTGAGTGGAATCAAGCTCGGGACAGGGAGCAATAGCGTGATGTCTCCTTTACTCTTATTGGAATCAAACACTGCTTTGTCTAGCCCATAGGAACAGCGTGACTGGGAACAATCTTAAATGAACCTACAGATTTGTGAGGGATCCATCACCAGATGAGGAGTAGTGCAAAAGCTATTGCCTGGACTTTAATATTATTTGAAAAAATCGAGCAGTGGTCTCCGAGCCATCGGATCCACCCATCACTCCAAACCATTGGGTCAGGACACAACAAGCGGGTGCACGATAACGTCCTGTATTTCAAAATCTGGCGTCTGTTCGAAGTTCCAGAGTCACTCGCTCGCCGCCGACTCGGGAAACACTCAGCGACCGAACATCTTATTCCGAGAAAGGACAAAGGACGAGTCAACAGCTACTCACCCATGGCTCAGTGCTGAGAACCTGACGGTCGTTCCCTAGTCAAAGAATGACTCGGGATAATCTTATGAACCATCTACCCGAAAAGAATAAAGAGCCAAATAAATCGCGTTAGCGAAGAGAACCAACCCGACTCACCACACCACGGTGTAAACAAATTGCTCGGAGACAATTGAGGGTCCGAAATGACCCAGGATAATCTGGTGAACCATCTATTCCAAAGAGAATAAACAGCCATTAAACAGCGCCGGAGACCGACCCACCACACCGCCGTGCAGGCTAGTGGCCCAGAGAAATTGAGGGTGTCATAAAATGACTCGGGATGATCTGGTGAACCATCTACTCCAAAAAGAAGAAAGGTCAACAACGGCATTGACGAAAAAACAAACCGACTCCTACGCCACACTGTGTCTTCTAATTGCTCGAGAAGAGTGACGAACTAATCAGGATAATCTGGTAAACCATCTAGCCCAAGCAGAATGAAAAGTCATTTAACAGCCTCGCAGAAAAACCAGACCGACTCAACACACCATCATGCAAGCTAATTGCTCCGAAATAGTTGAGAGTGTCCTAAGTTGACTCGGGATAATCTAGCGAACCATGTCTGCTAAAAAGAAGAAAAGCTTAAAAAACAGCGTCGGAGAAAAATCAAACCGACCCACCGCACCAGCGTGCTGGCCAATTGCTCAGAAATAGATGAACAAGCCTTCAGTCAACCTTCCGAGAGCTGTGTTCAATCTCGATTTCTTCGCTAGGGGGAAAATACCCGGGATTTCTAGAAGCCCCTTGACACAAAACCGCACGCAACAAGAAAGCAAAAACACACCTATATCATACACGCAGTGCCTTCTAACGCGGAACCAGCTCGGAGATGCTGAAATTCGAGCATCACAACGTATACGCACAGGCAACGGGCTGAGCAGAAAGGCAGTTAGCAAGGACGCGTCAACGTTCGAAGGGACGGAGCTTGCATCGACAACTTACTGCCATAACACACTTAGCACTGGCTGGTAGGAGAGCCAAAGGCTCGATTGATCAACGCCAGTGAAGCCGAGAGCGGGCGCTCAGCGCCGGTCGTAACAGCACAGCATCACACCGATGACGTCGTTAAGCGCCAGCGAACAGCACTGGCCGTTGTTCTGCATATGCTGAGTTAGTAGGCGATGGTTGGACTGGTTTGAATGGTGAACGGCAGGGTGGACGCGTAATTTGCTGAACGAAGGGGAGCCGGTTGAAACTCTGGAGGGGCGTGGAAAGAGATGCGCCATCATCCTTATTCAGCCGAAACGGGCTGTCGTACAAGGTTTGTGTTTGATAGGCACTGGCAGACAGAGAGAACCTCCTGCTGCACAGTAAAGGTTCAGTAAGACGGTGCCATTCAAATAATACAGGGGCTGGAGATGCCGAGCCTCCATAGTCGGAACGGAACTGTGGAGGCCTAGAACGAGCTTCCTATCTCAGCTGATGAAACTGGTTGATACATGTTACACGCATAGAAGAGGGGATCCGGAACGTAGCAACATGTTTGCCCTTTTGTCCTAGAGAGGCGTATTCCGTACACGAGGCCTCTTTCACGTTCGCGGCGGATAGGGCCCGCCGTCGAACCGTACTGGGAATTGAGCAAGGGGGCAGAGCACCCTGACCTCCGAGAGGATCATACCGCTTCCATAAGGCTCAACCCAGGCAGGTTTTCCTGCCACTTAATCGATAGAGGTGCGGAATGATTTGTCTATTAGTAGTGCGACGAACGAATGAAACGAATGTACAACGCCCGCAAAGTGACTCCAATTGTTCTCTAAAATGGTCACTGTCAATGTTTTTAGAGAGGGAAGATGAAGAGAGGGTGTACAACTCACAGAGACCATCAGAAGTCGGATTTTGTTCACGAGGTATACAGTTCCTCCTTGAGGGAGATACCTGGAGAGGCCAAAGTTAGGATAGGTGCGACGAGCGAGTCTCCATCAACGTACCGAGCTCATCACGCAAAGGCTTCAATTCATCAACATACGCCTGGTATTGTTGCTTGTTCTCGACCTTCTCCTTGACACCCTCGAAAATGCGGACAGCAGTCGCGTAGCAGTTGACGCGACGAGCGGCCTGGACGGCAGCGGTGATGACTTCTGGTGCTGGAACCAAGTCGTGGGCAAAGCAGTTGTTCAATCCTCGCTGAACCTCGAACAGGTCCTCAGCACTGTTGAAAAAGCTGACGTATCGGTCGGTGAACTGTTCGAAGCTCTCCTGAGCATGTCCGCTGGCAGGACGGGCGAACACGGGGGCNAATGCGGGCCCNTGGAGGCGAGAGAGGGGCGGGCAGCAGCACGGAGGGCGTTGGCGGCGATGCGGGCGTTCATCGTGGACGACGGTGAGGAGTAAAGAGGGTGGGGGTGAGGGTAACGCTGGGCAGAAAAGATGGGCTGGCTCGGAGTGACCGCGGGAATGTCCGGCATCACCAAAGGCCTCGAGCGAGGATCAACAAGACCACACTCTAGACAAATCTAGGCATCGACAATCAACGTCCTTTTCCTCGTACCCCCGACTCATGTTTTCTGGATTACCGTGGATTGCAAGGTTTGCAGAAAATTTTACTGCCAGCAACCGCTCACTGGCACGGTTCCCTTGGCGGTGCTTTCGGTAGCCCTTTTGGAAACCATGGAGGTGCTGACCCAATGCAACGAGGAATGGTGCTAGAATCCTACCAACGGTCGAACAACTCTGCCATGTTAATGAAGTCATCATAGACAACGCCTTCACAACGATGCAATGCGTTGTTGGCTGCAGACGTCATTGATATGGGGTCTGCACCGACTCGTTCTTCTGAACAAAGGCGCACAGCCTTTTACCCGTTCTAGAACCGCCACCAGGACAATCATTGCTGTGTCGGGTGTCGGGATACCGACCAGCGCTTATTGGATTGTGGGTTGATGACGTCTAATTCTGCCTGTTACTCGCTCTCGCATTCATGCATAGCTCGGACTCTGGACTCTCGCGATTTCGTTCGAACGAGCCGTGTCGGCAGCAGCAACATCGAACCGAAAAGAACCAGATGCGATGCGGTGTCCAGAATCCACCGCTCAGCTCAGTTCGCCCGATGCAAGCTCAATGTCAAAGAGTTACCCCAAACCATGCGCTGTGTATACCTTTCCGGTAGGACATTCTGATAGGAGGAATCTTTGAATCACAGTCCCGAGCATTCCTGATCTCGTGTCTGTGGTGTGGGTCCATAGGCTGGAGGACAATGCTGCGGGCACGCCTCACCTTTAAGGTCGACGGCTCGGAGACATTCGTACCCCTTCCCGCTTGAAGCTTGTTGGGTTGAGGAAACCTCCGTGTATGACAGTGTGTCCCTTTCCCGAGGTCCCGGCAATTGCTTCGACGGTTCATTCATCGTGCAATAGCTTATTTTCTGTTCCGTTGATGCACCGCCTCACCGACACGATACTGGCCTCTCTTTCATCAACAAACCGGAAGGACTTTTTAGTTTCCCCATACGCCCTCCACCTCGGTTCAACGCTCAGCAAGCGCCCACTTTGATTCCCCATATTGATAGGTCAGGGCGAACGACCATACAATGTCTCTGTAGCGCGGTGTTTGGATGCAAACTGCATTGCGGATTGACCTTGCCGAGTGAATCAATGTTTTCGCTAAACATCCACCTTTTGCCTTTCTTTACCAACTCTCCTACTGGACAGAAGATTGCCACTGATTCTTCACATGAAAGGCACCGTCTCGTAGGCGACAATGACGTGTTTCTTCGGTGGATGGATTCGAAGTTCTTTCCGACAGGCACTACTGGGCAGTGTTACTTCGCCTAACATAGCATTTCCGACACCGCCCTCTTTTTCCCCATTAGGCAATACCCGACGTCCACTTTCCTTAAAAGATGTCATGAATCGTCAACTTTTGTCACCAGCACTCATCCCCACTCTCCACCCAACTCACTCTCAGATACATCCTCCGTGGCTTTCCCTCCACACAACAACACTTCGAATACAATGCAGAATGAATACAGTGACCCTACTTTCCAGCAATTCGCCATGAACATGAACCTGACTGGGTATGCCACTGCGGCTCCGATGGCGCAATACCCCACCATGGCTTCTCCATCTCAGCCCACCTATGATCAAGCATCCGCAAGCACCAATCTTGTACACCGTCGAAGACGTTCGGCAGGTGGCCGACGGATGAGTCCGGACGACCTCATCCCCCTCGACGCTCCTACCCAGCCTCGCCGATACCTTGCCCCTTCCGCCACATCCAAAAAGGACGTTCCATCCTACTACACCAAGCGTCCTTCTTACGGCCGGGTATCGGACGACGAGCAGGAGGACGAATTGAATGAGGAGCCCCCTGCCGCTAACGCGACCGACCAGGAGAAGATCGAATGGAAGAGGAGGCAGAACACCCTGGCTGCGAGAAGGAGCAGGAAGAGGAAGCTCCTCCAGCAACAGCAATTGGAACAGGCAGTTGAGGACTTGACCAGGGAGAAGGAGATTTGGCGCACCAGGGCCCTCACGTTGAGGCAGTTGCTCATATCGCACGGCATCCTCTGCCCAGACTTCAAGGACTGAACGGTACTTTGAGTGCCCTTGCTTCAACACCCCTCTATCCTCACCCGAGGGCGACGGGATCGTCCCGGGCTTCTTGCTCACTCGTCTCGCTCGCTACATATGGACCGGTTGGCCTGCCTATGTGCCATGCCACCTCTTACCCTGGGGCTGCGACTCTCTCAAGTGTACTCAACGCATTAATCGTTCCAAGCTGCTCACTAATTATTCGTACCCATCACGGGTAGCAGGAGTATGCTTTCTACAATGTAAGCAACCCTTTAGATCCGAGAGTCGAGTAATCTTTGCTAACAGTCAGATTCTACAGTGGTTCTCAATGCGGTCCAAGTCTTGGGGTCGTTCCTGGAAGGAGTACACAACCCAGCCCTGCTATGTATCCTCACCGTTGGTCATCCGGTTTATCGAACAGGCGTCCTTGCCTATGACGATAGTGTCGGTACATGGAACTCTGGTTCATTCTGGCCTCCCGTACTTCCTTCCTACGCTCAAGTCCGACAATGACACCTACCTATCTATTTGTACATTACTCCATCACCTCCTCCCTCGCTTCCCATCCCATTACTTCCCTTTTCGACTACGCATTGGACGATCTTACTCCAGTGGTGGTTTAATGTACAACAAGGACAAAACTTTTATGTATGATGGACGCTTTTGGAAATGACTCTGGACTACTATGTATTGTCTCTGCTCATCAGACGGACGGATATTCTTCGCATCGTATCTCTCGATATGCCGGTATATCCACAGGACCTTGTTACCATTTCATCTATCCATCTACGTTTGTCCTACAGATCTAACTCTGCAACGAGGAACAGATCTAAAATATCACGGTTTTCGGAACACTGCAATTAACTTCAGATGGGTATCGCGGTGGAATGGCTGAAGATCAGACGCGCTTGGTGTGACTATAGTTGCCTCCGTCACGGTAGCAGTAAACGCTGCGGTGGACTGTGCTCCACTGTTGCCGCACGATTCAATGTCAATTGCCACTTGTCATGTTGGTGTCTTGTCTGTCGATCTCTACCACGCCCCCGTCTCTGCCATCGAGGTACAGCAATGTCTAGTCGGTCAAAGTCATAGAACACTCGAGCCGCACGGACTTCGTTTCTCTTTGATATTCTATTTGACTTTGTGACAAATAGCATGCATACTAGGCATTGGGCGCTGACATATCGGGGGGTCGTGTGAGTGGTAAGCATAACAAGTTGTTGGGAAGTTACTTCCCCTTGCGTCCACCAGCGGGCCGGACTACTTGACGCCCGCTTTCAAGTCCGGCTGTCCCCCTGTAAGAGCTGCTGGAGTATCGCTAAGCACAAGCTTATTTCATCTAACTTTCGGTCATTCCAACATTACTGCCACTCCTAGGATGAAACACTTCTCTAGCTGTGCTTAAATTCCGAAGGATGCCCGAGACCGAGATGTTTACGAATTCGTCATGACAAGAAAGAAAGAATTCGTGCTGCGGTAGATTTGACGACAGAGCAGAGGAAAGAGAGAGCCGGATATATTGGGGAAAAAAAAAACAGGTGTTGTACTCAGGAATGCACCGAGCTTTCGTACTGCGGAGTACGTTACACTCCTTCGACTGGCTAGCAAGAAGTTGTAATACAATAGCTAAGAACTGGCATTCCATTCTCCAGCGTGACTGCTCGCTATTCCAACTCGAGAGAGGTAGGTAACAGCTCCATACTTCGACACAATGTCTCTCTGTCGTAAAATGCCTGCTCTGTTTCTTTTTCTCGGGGTATTCGGTTGAGGCAGAGGGGTGGCTGAGCAAGCGCCCATCAGGGCGCTTGACAACCGAGCCACGACAATCGGTGAGCCCGGAGACCACAAAGAGTCGCAAGGGGGCTATACGTTGCTCCTATCTCCTCGGCGGAAACAATTTTCTTTTTTCAGGCCTTGGAGTTACAAGCTTTGACCTTGCACGCTAATACGCGAACCTCCTTTGTATTATAATCACGTTTACATTTTCTGCATCGTGTACATATGCCGCGGGTTCGTAACCACCATGGCCACAGTTCATTGAACCATGCGGGAACATCTACTGGATTAGAAAGAAGTACCCGATGGGATATATCATGCAAGATGAGGAACGTTGTACTTGCAACACTTTTACCATTCTACTAGAATGGCGTCGTTCACGGTCATGAGTAGAAAGAGATCTTTGAACTCAATGATAGGATTCCAGAAGCGTCTTCAAGTATCCATGGCCGTCTGGCATTCAATAAGATCATGGAGTGCTGTGGACCTTGCACCTTACACGGGAACGTGGAGATCTGGAAAATGAATTATGGGACGCTGGCAGGGTAGCGGCTCGGGGTTTACGGGTGAATCCGAGATTAGGAAAAGATAGCAAGTAGGAAGGGAACGAGGCTGCAACGGTCCTGACATCGAGAGAATCCATTTGGGGTTAGGGTTTAGTAGGAGATTGCCTCAAACTGATAGTGCTCCGTAAGAATGGTCGTGGCGGAGTACTGTCCAGTAAAAGTATCAATTTAGAGAAAGCGCGCCATTAGTGCAAAGCTGAGGCATCAAAAGAAAAAGCTCACTAAGGAATTCAAACCTCTGTGATGCCGATCTCCGGTTCGACCTCCACCTTCTCCTTCTCCTTCTCCATTTCGTGTTCGACAACAGCAGCTTCGGCGTTCTTCCCCTTCTTCCCCTTCTTCTTTTTCTTCTTTTTCTTCTCTGTTGCCATAGGAGGATCGGGCACCTCGAACCCAAGCTCCCTCCATTTTTGCACGTGTTTCGGATACTCCGCGCAATAATCCTTCACCCTCCTCTTCGTCAGTTCCTCAAACTCCTCACTAAANCAGCCCCCTATTCGCCCATGGCTTCGAATCCACCAGCTCCTTCACCAATACTTCCATTCCCAACAGCCTCTTGATGTCTGCCGCGTCCTGCGGCATCTTCCTCCGTTTATGATCCTCCTCCGCGAGCCGATGGTCGTCCCATCCTTGCAATTTATGCAACAGCAAGAGCGAGAAAGGAACCAAAGGAACATTGTCGATCCACTTTGAAAGTGTAGGAGAGAGGTTGGGCAGATGCATCGTTCCGGGTATCAGGACATCGACTTTGCACGTCGGGCCTAGGTACGACTGGCGGTACCACAAGACCCTGTAGGTGGCTTCAGGGTCCCTGGGCATCGTCAGATAAAAATGACGAGGATCTTTGTCCAGTAGAAGTTTCTTCAGTTGTTCGGCAGCCCATGGTTCTTCTAGTGCTGGGTCTTGGTATACGAGTAGGTCAACATCCTGCCACAAACACAATCTACATGAGGTTTCGGAAACACTGCGAGTAGTCGGAACGAAAATACCTTCGGACATCTCGAAGAACCGTATAATTTGGACGCAAGACTTCCAAACGACACGCAGGGTATAGCCTCCTTTGTGAATATCTGTACAGTGGCCTGGGCCGCCTCCATGACCAGCGCAAAATGCGCGTCGTCCTTTGCAGCTTTGGTAGCCGCGTTTGCTTTACGCCTGGGTGGTCTCTTCTCCTTCGGAGTAGCATCAGGAACTTGTTCTAGCTTTGGAGCTGCATCTGCTTCAGCCATGGTTTATCGGTATGAAGGGGGTGGCGGACGGTAGTCGCGGTGCAAGAATAAAGAGGGTGTGGCGATGCAGGCAACGATCGCAATTGTATCCACGCCGATGGATTCGGAGTCAAGGTGTAGCTATTCTTCACGAGGATCGAGGCCGCAAGACGNAAAAATTTCAAACTAAATAACACATGGTCCAAAGCATCTATGGCTTAATAACACAAGATATTATTATTTCCTAGTGACGCGCTGAACTTCGACCCAATTCCGCAAAAGTGTATGCTTCAACCCGTCCATTCCGAGGAGAGGAATCTGACTTGGAGCAATGTATTCGCCCTCTGCTGGCCCTTTCGAGACAAGGTCTTCAGCATTGCGGCGATCGTACGGGGCGAGAGGCTGGTTTTGAGAACCGAAAACATATGACGAGGGCTCGAGTTGAGGTTGCTGTAGATGGAGCATGATGAATTATGGAGCTAAGATCCAGAGGAAAAGTAGACGATACGCACCGCGGTTATCTCATGCATCTCCCTCTTGATCGTGTTGCAATAGCCATCGAGGTCTACAAATAGAATGGTCAAAGGTTCGGTGAGGGTTGAACCACGGAAAATGAACGAACCTAGATCATTCAAGTCGTAATTAAAAGGGTTTTCTCTGCAACGTGGAGTCAGCATTTCCTTCAATGTGCATGAGTGCGTGACGTACATCTCCTGTCCGAGTTCAAGGAATCCGCATAGGAGGAACGTTACGAGAGATGTAGCTGGTATTGTGTAATACCAGAAATTCTCGACGATTTGGAACTACATGAGCAATTTTAGTTAGGATCCTCGGTGACATCGATCACATCAAACTTACGGGGAAGAAGAGCAAATATAGCCACACGGACATCCGGAGGTGGGCTTGGTAGGCGAATGGCAAAGGGTTGTTACATATTCTGTCGAGCTGTGCGAGAGAGTCATGAAGTGAAATCAGGGCGTTTGTCATAGCGGTGGCGATGGCCGGTTGAACGAGGTTGTTTCGCATGAGGACTTCATAACGATTGATTTCTTAGTCGCGGATAAACCGATATCAACGGAGAAAGTCTTACAGGCGGTATAACTATGGGCGCGAAAGTTTAATTAGTGTGCAAGGAACGCAATGATGGAACATACTTTGACAAAACGAGGTAGATCTCAAAAGGTACGGTGCTTTCGACGACCTTTGAATAAGCAATTCGTTTCCGCTTAGGAGTAAAGGCCTTCCAATCGTCTTCCGGCTCACTTGCGAGCAAACTGAAACGGGTCTTCCCGACAACCTTTTTGAAGCTCCACCGAGGCAGTCGTAAGATCGGAAGATAGTCGTAAATACTCATTTTCGGGGGCTTGGATGCTGGCATCAATGGTGGGTTACTGGTCTCGACAAAGGACATTAGCGTATCCCGGCGCCTTCGGTCGCAATAACGTCAGAAGATCCGTTCGGGAGGAAGGATCAGCAACGTACTTCAACGCAGCTGGACTCAGACGTCGACCTGCTTGGACATGCCACAACGGCAAGATGTCCGCAGCACGTTTTGTGCTTGTGGGGTACTTCGGTAGGAACGCCACAGAAGGATAGAGGTCTTCGTAGAACACGCCTGGTTCGTCCCTCAATAGGTGCTAAAACAACGTTTCAGACTAAAATAAACACGGAGCCTCGATAAAGCCTCACCTTGACAGAAACTGCGTACGCGTGTATCTGATTCATCGATGAGCCAATTGTATGGGTGAACCAAGGGTCAACGAGCCCACCAAATTGATCATGGTCTTCTTCTCGATTATGACGTTCATGACAGGTTGTGGCTCAGAGTCTGGGAGCTGACGGTGATCGGACACATGGACCCATATCTAAGAAGCGGTTAGTGGAGGGAACCGAGGAAATGGCATATGGTAGGCTCACTTGCTGCGCAAGATTTTTCGACGCCGTGCCAATGTTCGACCACATCTTGCTTCCATCTTGATACCTGAAAGTCGGATTAGGCAGAAGGAATTCCGAGAGTCGATTCTTCTACCTCTCGTATGCAGACGACGTTCGGAAAGAAATGACAAGACCTAGAATCACACCACCCACGGTGAGCAGCTGATTCCCAATGGCTAGGCTTTCTTCTATTTTCTCGTTGACGACGGCGACCACTGATACAGGGAAATCTACTCAGCGGATGGCAGAGGATAGAGAAGGGGACCCACTGGTTGCAAAGGCAGTAAAGAATATAATTTCTGGCCATATATCGCTTAAGACTGTCGCATTGAGACGCTGCAGTGTCCATGTTCCGCGGAAGAGGGGGTTGGAGGCAACCATGTCGCAACGAGGGTAGTTCGAGTTGACAAGAGGGAGCATGCTCGCTCCATTGTTTCGAATTTATAGGCTCTTCGGCGCAGTGGAAACCAAGAATGTGGTTCTTCGGCTACGGTTGACTCGGCGTCAGGAAACACGCTGCCAATAGAAGGATCTTGGCTATGCATAGGCCCTGCATTATCGATGTAATATCGTAAGTAAGCGTAACCTACGTTGATGGAAGTGGAATACACGCACTTGGCGGANTTTTTTGTCTGGAGCACGACTCAATTAAAGCCCTTCACTGAGAGCGCCCAGGCCGTGAAACCCGTGACTGTAAATGCCCTACGTTTTGACAGCCTATTTCGCGAGTTATTCATGGGTTCATTTGGTTTTCCAAATCCTCAGGGTCGTAATTTATGGGATGGAGGCTGGTGCCAAACTTAGAAGTGCGGCAATGGCGCGACGTCGGGGTTTGCCGCTTTTGCTGGGATTGGAGGATTTTGCCAAACAATCGCGTCGCGTCATGGTCACGGTCTCCTCAACTCTGGACTTTCTTTCTCATTCCAGCCCACATACCCGTTGGTTTCGCTATTCTTACTGCTTTCTCTGGTTTCTGAGAGACGGAAAGATGAACATGGACATGGAGCTTACTGAAACGCAGCGCATTCTCGAACAACTTGCTCAGTACTCAAGAACATATTATACACGCGACTACGAAGAGTTCACGTCGGAATGGATCGGAAATGTAGGCTTTTCTGCTCCATGAAGTGGCATATCTTGCTTCAATATTATCTCAGATCCTAACAGAGCTGAAATCCGCCCCTTATGTCGATTCAAGAGCCTTGGCTCCACCCTCCGACCCGTTCATGACTTTGTCCAAACTCGAACGCATTGAAAGTCTCAAACCGTACGATGAGGTGCTGCCAATGGACAAGGAAGCAGTAACTTTGGTCAAGAAGGCGATGCCTCCAAAAGTGTCACCAAAAAGGCTCAGAACGGAGCGGGCAGCGAACAACATCAATGCTTGTTCGTTCTGGATCTTTGCTGGAATATGGTTTTCTGGCTCTGAAATAAATCTTATTAGATCCTCCAACTGAGGTACCTGCCCTGGACCCTGATTTCATTCTATTTGCTAGATCCCGAAACCACCTGACTGCACTCGGGAAGCGCATATATCGGAAGAAACTTCCTTCAGGTGTCGGTGCGCTGAATGCTACGCATATTCCTGGTTCTCTCACCATCGAAGACGTCGACGCACCAATTTCTGTTGATGAAACACTGTTCGTCTTCATTTTATCTCAATTCATCAATTCTAACTGTTCTTACCCAGAAACGTAGAGTATCAGCTGAAAGAACGCAACGAGGTTTACGTAGTGGTAGAGCCACTGCTTAGACTGTACAAGAAACCAGAAAGGTTGGATGACCAGGCATACATACGTCGATTTGATCTCGATGCGGACGGAGATACTGATATACCTGAGACTCGATTCATGACGATGTTCCCCAGGAGCCGCCGACCCGGTCATCGCTTCACTGAGGATTCGAAGGCCACAGCTGGACCTCACAACCTGACGGCTCTTCCGGATGTGATCTCCACGGACCTCAAACTCCCAAGTTCTGATGACTCTATTTCTCGTCAGAACATGCGTGTAGTCGACGGATGGGGTGAGTGCTATTGTCTCAAAGACAGGAGGAGTCATTCCGGCTTATTGGGCTCCAGAAACCATCTATTCTTCACCTCCGCCCAGCCAGGAATCTCGTGCTTCGACTGAGACTGTCATGATCGACGAGCTCGGCATGCCCTCGACACCTGATACCGACCCGCCTTTAGTCGAACTCGTTCAAAACTCTCAGCAAGGTAGGTGTAGTCGCATTATCTGCTCCATAATCTGACGAAACCACCGTAGAGCCACCGTTATTTCCACGCTCACGGCGGATCGGAGGAAGGGATGGTGTTCGACCTCACATTCTGAAGTATCAAACGTACGTCAGTCCTCCGGTTCTGCTCGCTACACAATCTTATACCCACCCAGACTAAATTCCTTCTTATCATCCGTATTGCCAACATTCCCGGAAGCGAAGCCCAGACCACGCGATGTGATTGCAAGCTCTCCGAACCCTGCAACCTCCCTGGTCGGCCAGACCTCCGTCAAGGACGAAATTGTAGACCCCGACTTCGAGGACGGCGTGGATGCGGACATTAAGCGCCTTTGCTCGCAGGCTGCCTCATACTCCGAGATCCTGGAAGACCGTATCGATGATAAAGCAATCGAATTAATGGAGGGTGAGTTGCTATTGCATTCCTCAATTCTATGCCATTCACTCATCAGGCACCTCAGTACCGTCCCTTCCAGAACCGACGGAGCATCAACCTCATTCGTGGATCCCAACCATCTTCACTGAATTGGTGACCCCAAGCCCCGCTGCAAATGTCGGATTGCCTCGACCTTTCATGAAGAAGGCTCCTGGAAAACATTCTATCTCGCTGGCGCTGTCCTGGGTGTACGTTATTCTCTGGCTTTTACTGGTTCTTGACGCTCAGAAATCCCAAAGAACGTTTACGGTCACCGAGCAATTGCCTCCACTGTCTCAAGTCCTAGACCTTGACACACCTCTCGATTCGAGTCCTGAGCTACTCCAATCTATTGTAGAGGAGGTGGAGCGGCTATTTAGGAAGTGCAGCATTCCCGTATCCGAGGAGAATCCAATGGACGAACCTCCCGAAAGTCCGGAGCCATATCTGGCAATCCTTGACAGCAACGACCTTCCGCTAGTCAAAAGTCCGCTCGACCAGCATTTACTCCTTCTCAGTCGCCTTGAGCGGTGCCGAGCCTTGGGTAAACGGAAGAGCGAAGACGTGGATGACATCGAGGAGGCACATTCGCCAGTTGTCGAGCGGATCGATTTCAAGTCTTCTCATGGATCTCGCAAACGTGTCCGGACTGTCTCCCCAACCCCTTCTCCCGAAACCTGTGGCGGGGCTGGCGAGCTCAGGGGAGATCACGACATGTCTGGTATGGGTGTTACCACCACGATTAATGCACACTCGGATGTCAACTTCGAAGAAGACAAGGAAAATTGGGACCCTTCGTTTCACACCACCAGCGACCCTATCAATCCTCCTTCGGACGATATCATGCTTTTCGAATGGGACAATCAACGTCTTTACCAGCCCTCGAATACCGCTTCCTTCGTGGCCCAGGACGACTACGATATGGATTCTCAGTTGGCTATCGAAAACTTCGGCGAAGAACCTGTGTATGCCACATTTGACCCCCTTCTAACTGAAACCCAGCCATGTCCTCCCGCAATCGACTCCGCTTTACCGAGTCCTCGTCCATTGCCACCCAGCCATCCGCCTATTCATGACAGGGATACGGCTATAATAGAGCGATCGGATGAAATCTCTCAGGAACCGCGTCTTTCTTTCGATGCTTTGCAAGCGGAGAAAGGTCTCTTCAGTCACTCGATGGGAATTCTCGACTTTACCCGCTTGCGATGTGTCAAAATTTCCGAACCCCAGCAGGATCAGTATACGAAAATGGATGTGGCCTCAACTACGACTCCGCTCGATTCCTCTTCAGTTGTTCAAGTCGAAGAACCGCAGACGGCACCTCCTGACCTCTTCGGCAAGAATACGTTCACCCTGGATGATGTTGACACTACTCCTCCCTCAACGGTGCACCACTACATGGCTTCTCTTGACGTCTTGCAGAAACGCGCCTTGACCAAATCATTGAATTCTTCGAATTGTCTGGTCGGGCTCATCGAACGCACAACTCTCGGTGGTGTTCACTTAATAGTAGACTGCTCTACTGCGATCATTTTCGTCCCTCTTCTTGCCTTACCGTCTGAATGCTCTACATGGATCGAACGCGTCGCGGTCCAGTCATGGAAGTATAACAGGATCCATATCGTCTTCGAGGCTTATCCGGAATCTTGTGCGTTGAAGTCTCAGGTGACGGCCTCCGAACTCTACGCCTACACTCCACCGATTCTGAAAGCTGTAAAGAAGTTTAGCCGAGATATCGAGATCTCGGAGGCGTGTAACTCGAAATCTAGTGAATGCCTGGTGACGTATTCGTTTGCTGATAGCGTTCTTGATGCTGCGAGGTTGGTGAGGCATGTTGGGAACCTCGCGGAGGAACAGGACGTCACGGGAGGTGCGATCTGGGGTGATAGACAGTGGCTCGAGAACGAACACAAGGTGCGTCGGGTGTCGGTATTCCTATCTGTTCAATATTTAACGTTTACCTCGAATCAGGACGAGGGAGACCTTGAGAACGTGGCTGGATTAAATCCATTCTCCTCGGCTCTCATTCTATCACAAGTCAGCGTAGAAGACTTCCTCAGAATGTCCTCCCAGGCGCGCTTGGACCATTTTGGATCCTACCTAGGCGTGAGCACGATCGTATGCCACTTTTCTGTCGCCTTTCACTCTTGATGACAACTGAATTTCGCGCGCGTAGGACGTTTTGAATGAAGATATTGAGATTCGGTACGAGCGTTCGCTAGAAGCCTATCAAAGTAGCTCTAGTTGCGACGAAGCGCTATAGAACGATGTATGAACTTGCTCTCGAACCTTAACAAATGCGATAGTTCACGTTATTCCAGATATTGAGCATGTTCGATTCGAAAATCGCTAGAAATCAATCGACTTCTTGGCATGTTCAGGTCAACTGGAACAGTTGCTTGCCCCATGCACCCCTGGACCAGTCAACCTTTGAGGAAGCGGCACTCAATCCATAGTAATGTTGTTATTCAGTAGGAGATAGCTCCATCTTGTGGAAGTTGCCTGGCGAGACCTCGAATTCAGCTATGCTTCTCAAGTTTGCCAACGTTTGGTAGTGTATTGGTGGTGACCGACCAAACAATTGGTTGAGCACTTCACTCCACTTCACCTATAAGATCCACCTTCTGGGCCAGATACCGCGTTAACTTCAGTCAACCCTCATAGAGTGCTCAATATCATGGAAAAGGTAGCAGATAATTCGCCTCTTGAACTACGTCTGGCTGAAATTGTGGCGTCTAGGATACTGGCAGCGCTATGCTCTACGAAGATATAATCGACAAGATCATCGACCTGTCATCCAGCGACTTCCACAATCTGGCCAGTCTATGCCGCGTCTCTCGTGCCTTTGCTCAGATTGCCCGGAAGCACCTGTACAAGGACCTGGATTTAACGCCTCCAGCACCCACGTTGGACGAGTACCGTCTTCGCGAGCTCAGGGCCAAGGCGCAGCGGAGGCAGGCCACTTTGGATCACAATCACCTACAAGAATTTGTCAGATCGTTGACCTTCTCAGTGGAAGTAGGCTGCAACTCTGACGCCTATACGCATAACCTCGGTTGGATGTCGGTTGCCGCTCAAATCAAGTCGAATATCCAGCATGTCAATCTTGCAGTGTGGGGGCAAGGACGCTTGCTCAAGTTCAGAAACCGTTTTGCGACATATTCAGTCCGTTCGCAAGTTGAAGAGATCTTGGGTTCCTCCTCCCTGAAGTCTAT
This sequence comes from Candolleomyces eurysporus, assembly GCA_027579435.1. NCBI lineage: Eukaryota > Fungi > Basidiomycota > Agaricomycetes > Agaricales > Psathyrellaceae > Candolleomyces > Candolleomyces eurysporus. The sequence goes on from JANBPK010001039.1 coordinate 102,187, forward strand.
CACTCTGGATTTTCACTCCCCAGCCCCGCTGCTATCGCTAAGCCTCCCCGCATTTCCAGACTGGATCCTCCGATCCATCTCCTTCAGCATAAACAAAGTGAATGTCAACAGTTGGAATGGCCATTGGAACGACTACAATGGCCCCGTCCGGGTCGGTGATCTGGGCTCAACTCCGGCGGTAGTCAATGTTGAAGTTGAACAGAGACGACCGCGCCATTTGGAAGACCTTTCGCTCATGATTGACGAGCAATTTGGGATTGACGAAAAGTTCGCTCATTGGTTCGAGCGGCTCACAGGTCCATGCTTCAAGCTACACCTAAGCAAGACCAAGAAAGTTACAATTGGAAGATACGCTCCGGGGGACGACTTCTTCTGGAGGATTCCTGAGGAAGCTTCAAACTCACTGGAAGAATTAGCGATCACTAGTCGTTTCTGTGAGCCATCCCCTTCTCTTGTCGCGTCATAACTTCTTGAACTTAGTTTTTCGCTCTTAGGTCGTGCACGTAACTTATCTCTGCGACCGAATCTCTTTGCGCAATACCAAATGCTCCACACACTCTCTTTCAACGTCAGTTATATCACTGGAACTAGCGATAGCATCGCTGGCACCGCGAGCTACCATTTTCTCATGGAGATTTTCACCCAGACGTTGCCCTCCACGCTAGGGCGCGTCGTAATCAACCTATGGTTAGGTCGAATAGAAGAGTACGCTTTACCCAAAACGTTTGATTCCGAGGGAGAGGGTTCTGATTCCGACCGAGAGAATTTCACCTGTTGGAGAAAGTTGGACGAAGCTCTCAACGAACACCAATCTCTGAAATCAGTTATCGTGAACCTCGAATGGGCGACCACTCCGAAATCTCCCGGTAGGACGGCATTTCCTGTCCCTGCATCGGTTCAGCAGGAGAGATGGAGAGATGGCCTGAACGTATTTCTTGAGAAGTGGAAGGAACTCTTCGGTCGTATTGAAAGGAGAAGAATATTGGATCTGCGGTATACCTGCACGCAGGTCGCACCCATTTATATCAAGTCGGTCGATGACGTCTAGAGTATGGGCTTGGAGTATATGGTTCGATGGCTTGAGAAATATAGAGAAGCGCCTTGCGACGTCATTGGTCTGTGTTGTGTGCGTCCAGACCATGAGGCTCGCAATTGCCGTATGCGCTCAATTATCCACATTTACTCAGTGTACCTGAAGCTGAAAAATAGATATTCGATTACCGAAGTGTCGTCCTGTTTTGCAATTTCTGAGAAGTTCGGAAACATCAAAGTGGCTTGTTCAGGCTTTGCCAAGCTGTGATCATCCCTGCGACGCGAACCGCAACTAAGGCTTCGGTTAAGGCTCGATTTCATGGAAAAGGTAACTGAAACAACACTCTTCGAATTCTTTAAGCCATATCTGGCTGAAATAGACGACTCTAGGATGTAGTGACAGCCCCTCTTCTCTATCAAGATGTAATCGACGTATCCGAGTCATTGACCAATCAACCAACAACTTGGGCCGTCTCTGCCGCGGTTCTCACGTTTGCCTACCGATTGCGAGAAGGCAGCTCAATTTGATGCCTGCGACCTCCTTTTCTCCCTCTCCGGGCACCAATGTCGCCAGTTCACCGTCAAGACGCGAAACAGGCAGGCCATCTTGGATTATGATTATCTACAGAAATCTGTCAGATCGTTGACTTGCTCCGGGGTAGTCTGCTACAACTCTGACGCTATACCAATGTCCTTCCCTGGATGTCGCTTGCCGCTCAAATTGAGTCGAACCTCGGGCAGGAAAATCTCCAAATTTAGACGAGGGTATGGGGGAAATTTATCTGGTGGCATAGAAGTAATCCAGCGACACATCCGGTCCGTTCCCAATTCAAATATCATTGAGCTGTATTTGAACACAGTCTTCATAGTGCACATCCCACTAAGATCTAGAAGACACCAAGCCTCCGAATAGGGACGAAGGTCTTTGGGACGATGTGTTGGAGTTCGAAGGAGACTTCGTTTGTTTGGCATTTATGAAGACTCGGGCGAATAGCCGTAACGGAGGCCGACGTCAAACCACTGCAGCTTGCAAGCGAGACATATCTTTTCTCTCGATCTAACGGACTGTGTAGGTGAAATCAAACAATTTAGCTTCATGGAACCTCACAGGTGCTATGAATGGACCCGAATTTACTGTCTTTCGCAGACTATGTATGTCTCCAAAAGCATGAATGCAAGGTATGTTGCTCTCCGATTCTTTGATTTCCAGATTTACTTGCTCTGGTTAACCTGAACATACAAGTGCCCATCTCAATCCAGTGACTTTGAGGCTTAATCTTTCCAGAATGTCTCGCAAGAGCGTTTTGATCACCAAATTCCCCACCAACTAACATCGCTATCCGGTTGCCCGATGTCGTATTCTGCATTCTTCAAGCCTTACGGGAATGCCTTGAACTGCCAAATCTCATCGAAGGGCTTGGCTTGAATCACCACTTGATCGCCACACGCTGGCTTGGTGAGTAGACCCGTGAGCTCTAGATCTAGACCACCGATCGAGGTAGGGCCTAGAAGCTCTGGCTTCATGAGCAATACCGTTTGGCGGCCTCAGAGTGAACATTGGGACTAAACGGAAACACCAATCGTTATTAGTCTGAGAGATCCGGAACACACTGAACAAATTTTCTTTTGGTCTTTCGGGTCGACAGCACTGAAAAATCGTGATGTCACGCGGCGGGTCAAACTTAAAACGGAATTAGGTCTCGAAGGCAACGCTAAAAGCGATGCAAATCCTTTCTACACTCGAATCGTCTCGAACCTTTCCAAGTATTTAAAGCTCGCCAGTGATGACCTGGTATGCAATTTCACCTTTCAACCGCTCCGAACCCCGCTGAGTGTAATATTATCAGCGAGTTCCATCCCAATGCCTTACATTATCCCGAAACCCAACGTTTCCGAGCCCCTATCATCCTCCATACCCATGGGCTCCTCTTCCAGGTCTGTTTTACCTGAGTAATGTCCGTTGTAGCTCTAAATCANTTTTTTAGCCCTATATATCTCGAGCCGGAGCCACTGGACTTGGAAAGAGGCCCAGATAATCAGCCTTTGAAACCGGCGCTTAAACAACGTCATTCCCATGATACTTTGACCTCCCCGTCCACCATTTCTGAGGATGCCATCCTGCGTCGTGCTAGGCAATCGCGGGTCAGGTCCAAGTCCGCGCCTGGATTCTTGGCACCAGGATCAGAACTTTCCTCGAAGGCGAACCCTCCAACACCTCCTCTAACTTCACCGCCAAAATCTGTCCGGTTCCCTGACGATACGGACCTGCTCGAGCGTGTTCGCACGTTTCGAAAGCACGCAAAACCTATTTCCATCTCGCGCCAGTTAGTTGAAGAGACGGAAACCGAGACGGAAGGGGAGAGTAGCAGTGCATCTGGCTTTCGGTACGAGGGATTGGTCCATGGTTTTGGCACGTCGTCGTTTCTCGACAGGACGAGATATACCCTCGCACACATTCCCCGTCCGTCTCTTGGCGTTCTCCGCTCTTCGTTCGGACTTACAACTCTCCCCACTGCAAAGGAAACTGATCCAGGAACTCAACCACTCGAAATTGACGAATTCACTTCGACCCCGGTTCCAAACCCCGGTTCCGATCCCAGCGCAAAGGTTCACCTTGAGACGCTGCGGTGCTCTCCCGAAACTCGGACAGAGGTTTGCCTCGTTGGGACGGTCCTAGTACGGAATATCGCGTACACGAAGGACGTGACGGTCAGGTTTACCCTCGACAATTGGACAACTATATCCAACGTTTCTGCGCAATACGTCGAAAGCCTTCCGTCTCTTCCCACTTCGTTTTTCTACGCTCGGAGGGATCTTGCAACCCCAGGAGACCTCGCAGGGCTTATAAGCCTTGCTGAAAATCAAGAAGGATGGGATCGGTTTCGGTTTACCCTCAAGCTGGATCATGCCGTGGACACCCTTCCAAAGCGTAGCCTCTGGTTTGCGATACGTTATTCAATCGAAGGAGGTGAATGGTGGGATAACAATGGCGGTCAGAATTACAAAGTTGGGTTCCGATCCGGGTGTTGCAATTCAACGACTTCGTCGTGTTCGGGACGAGAGAGTGACCATTCGAAGTTGGGGATACCATCGCCGCTTGGTTCCAAACCCAGTCAAAATCAGTGCGTTTCTACTCATTAGATTCTAGGGCTCTTCTTTCCACTATATCCCCATTTCACACTCCCTTCCCATCCACCTTTCCGGCAAAAACAGTCCAACAACTCCAGTACTGCATCGTCCATTGTACTACCCCTTTGCGCGCGTGATATGGCATTCTTATTCTTCTTCAGATAAATAATCCATCCCTTCTGATGTATACAGATTCTGCCTAAATTTACTTGACCCCATGATTTGATGTTGTCTAGTATTCCGTCCAATGTCCATCGAACAGAGTGGGCGGCGTCTCGATGAAGTCATCCATGAGCTCATGGTATTTTCATTTTACTCAGCGCGTGTATTTTCGTGTCAAATGTTTCTGATAACACGTCAGATTGGCGACAACGAAGGCCACGAGTACCCCGCATTCGACAACCTTGGCTGAGGAAGACCTATTTCTCTCTGCTCAGGAAACCCACGTCCAGACAGCTACTCCACATCATTGACAGTCCACCGCAGGTGGGTCACTGGACTTATCTGATCTTGGCGTTAAGTGAATACAGCTCCAGTGAATCAAACGAATTCGCAATTTGTGTTCACAGCAACGGCCGGTGACCTGGGAGGTGCATTTTATGTGCGAGAAAGTTGCACGCGTACGGTGGTTGATGGTCCCTGGAGCGGAACGCCGTATGTAGTGGACCGAGACCCATAATATGACCGGTCTCGGGTGAACAGTTGGCAATCGAAGCACAGCGGTATGGGAGGATCGTTTCCTTTAGAAATTATGCACAAATCATTTACCATTCCGATAACGCAGAAGTTAGCTGGCCCCTACGAGATCCCCCAGCTCCAGCTGAGTTGTTATTTTAACAGAAGGCCGCCGTCTGCAGCTTACTACCGAGACCCCACACATCAGATTCCACAAGCCAAGTCGTAAAGACCTTCGCCATATGAAGAGTGGTGGCCAGCGTGTGAAGCTCCAGCTGCTCGTGCCTCTTCGGCCATCAGTCAACACATGCATTGGCACAGACTATCAACGTCGAATCAGCAGAGAGCAGAGGAAATATCAACGATCAGGTCAACGATCGTATCTTTCCCTCACGATATAGATGTAATTTCCCTGTTTGTGAGGAAATTTCAGGTGTCAATCTCTTTCGAGAGAATCAAGTACCTCCGGTCCCGCTTCCGTGGACCTGCGAACAATGATAAAAGGTGCGGCAAGACCTTTGCCGCTGTCCATCCACCCTGTTCCAACTTCCTTGTCATCCCGTTCGATTCTCACCTTGTACGTCGAATTCAGTTGAAGCTTGGAAAGGACCCTAGTAACGTCCACGGGATTCTATTCAACGTCAACGTTTATAGCTGAGACAACCGTTAATGACGCGATTGCCTGGTCTATAGTACTTATCGTTACGAGAACCTCGGCACCATGGCACGAATTCCGAGAGAGTCCGAGCGGAGTGGCCTTCAATCGTGATGGGAGCGCCCATAAACATGCATCGCACATTCCTTATCAAGGGTGATACTTCCGAGATCAAGCCTCGCACTGTGATACTTCTCTCGGAATGGAGGTTCGAGAACTGTTCCTGGCATTCCCAACCACCTGTCGATGGTGAGTGCGTTGCTGATGTTCGCACCGAAAGTTCCACCATATATGAAGTGACAACCCTAAGTCTCCCGCTGTTGAAAAAAGCTCCCTTCGGGTGATCGGTGGAGTTTGCTAGCACGAATTGTGACGAACGACGATAGGTTCGATAGAGTTGAGCATATACTAGGCCGTTTCCGGGTCCGGAAGCGGTAGGTGCGAAGCTGAGAATAGGGAAACTTGGTGGATATGGTGAAACACAATCTCCAACGACGGGATCTCGGACGAGCCTTCAGGAATCAGAGCGCTCGCACAGCTCGATTCCTTCCAAATATCCGCTGAACAACCAGCGGGCTCACAGTTTCCATATCTCTTCAGCTGCGTAACCCAGCATCCAATCAATTTCAGTGATCTATACTCACGTTCATATTTCTGTAACCATACCCCCCAAGACAAGCTTCTCTAGAGCACAAACGTGGGTTATCGATGAGGTGTTGTTCCCGGATCAGAAATGGCGGCCCGATTCCTGTGTCAGAACGTTTGAGTTCTCATTTGGTTCTCATGTTGGCTCGAAGCCTCGAGCGCATGGAAACTAAAATCGGTACTGGCTTCCCCGAAACCGGGCGGATGGAGAGAAATATGATTGTGGCTGTAGGAAGGTTCGGCAAGTACTTCGAGACTGCGGCTTTACTCTTGAACTCGATAACGCCATCATACTTGGACCAATGACCGTGATCATGAGTATTGATCCACCATAGATTGGCGATGTCGGATTTGCCAACCATGGGTTTCAATCACGTCTGCAAAAGGTGTGGTAGCATATCGGAGTCGGAATGACAGCACTGACGGGGTTCAGAGTGTGTCAACCGAAGCTTTGAAGCTAGAATCGCAGGTCGGTGGTGTGGCCCGATCTCAAAATTAGTTGCTAATTGATCAGTACAGCTTCATCTTCAGCTGACTACAGCTACTAGGGTTCATAACCGCCTGGAAGGAGGATCGTCATAGAAAAAGACTTACCCAATCGGGTGGTGTAACTTTAAACGCGAAAATCTCTTCGGGCACGAGGCAACGGCCCTCGCGAGTACCATCGGCCGAAGAGAGGAACAATCTTGGCACGCTCAAATGACTCTAATTAACGCTAAGTCTGTCAGGATATCAACAGACGGTGGAGCAAGTCAGCTCCTATGATAGACCTAGAAAGTCAGGCCCTCGAATCGTCGAACAACGAGGAGTATTGTGAGATTGTTTGGGAATATGCTTGACCCACGAGGCTTATCGCATTGCTCTGTGTGACGACAGGACTGCATTCGATGTTATAACCAGGGTAACAAAAGATAACGCATTTTTTTCCNTTCGCTCCATTGCACTGCGACGTCCGCACAAAGAAGACACAAGGGAATCAACGATGGAACCCGAATAGTTTGACTCCTTTATATCACTCTTTTCCTTCTAGGCAAGTTCATGGATGTTATTGGGCTCTTCACCGTACTTGAGGACAATGAAAAGCTCTATTGCGTTGGCACCTCCATTTCACGACGCAAAATGTTTGTGATGAGAAAATTTCTAAACGACAAGCGTGGTATCAGCAATCCCCATAGGGCAAAAGGGCGTCTATTCCGTCTCCGATGGAATTCCACAGATGAGGAGAACGGCCCTGGGCCGAAGTGCCTGAGAATCTGCTCGTCCAATCGTCAAATGCAATTTGAAGCATTCCGAGCTTGATGGACGCTTCAGCAATCCCATGGACGTACGTTATGGTCTCTGATGCTGTGCTCTAGACCCAGCTTCTGCAAAACATCTACGATCAGAGCCGAGGCTCTACACAAGAGTCTTCGTAGCATGAACAGATGCTAAGTATTAGAATGAGGGTCCTCTTTATGTGACGCTCGCGGCGATGGTCGGCGGTATCGGGACACTTGCTTGAATTCGTGATATTGGTCGAAGTTGCCACCCCAACCCTCGATACATTGTAATTCCTGGAAGCTCGAAGAACATCGCGAGGGTATTGATTAACTCCCCGACTCGGAAGGGGGGGCTAAATTAGTCGCTGAAAACGGTAGGGAGAACAATGTGCAATCTGAGCGCGTTATTTCCACCTTTAAATCAGGCTGGAAGGCTGCTGACTAGGCTCTAGAGGCACTGTGAGCCTCTTGATACTCCGACTATCATTCCTGAACGATCCATTGCATGTGCACCCATTTCTACTGCTCCATAGGGGCAACTGTCAAAAGTTAAGAATCTTCCAGCACCACCCCTTCAATCTCTCGCGTATCACTTAACACTGACAGACTCACAAGAAACCTTCAAAGGTTAAGTTTTATCATCTATGATCTCTGTTAAGCGACAAAGGGAGTCAGAACGATTGTGCCCTAATGTGGATGACGTCCAACAGAACTTGACGGGTAATTCTATAACAGTCAAGCGAGCCTGGATTGATCGATAGAAATCATTCACAGACTCTGTCAGACATCTCATGGGCCAGGGAACCCGTTACTCAGGAGCCAAGAACTCCCAAAATGCTACATATGAAGATATCGTAGCCTCCTGAGAGTCGATGCAGTGGATTCTTGGGGTCAAATTTCGGTGAAAAGAGAGCTGGTTTCGAATGTTCTTTGAAGTTCCAAGAAGACCGGCGTTCCGCTAGAGGCGGCAGTAGGCCATGGGTGGTGCTTATGTATACACTTTCTCGCCAATATATCGGTCTCTCAGTCAACAAAATTGCTCTTCAGCGGTATAAACTTGGTTTGAGAGAAATTAAAGAGCTCTATGGAGTATCAGTCTTACTGATTTCATTTCGGTGCTGTCGCTCCCGAAAGTCTGATTTCATCAGCAAAGTGCATTGTGAGTAAGCACCACTGAGTAGGACATGGTCTGTGAAAGGACCCCAAATTTCGAAGGAAGTGTCAGCGTGTAGTCACGGGAGATGGCTCCAAAGCAGGTTCAATAGATTTCGGGAACGCCAGGAAACGACCAGGCACGCATGAGGTTCCCAGCCTCGATTCTAGTAGTAGGACTTCTCGAAGTGGGTTCACTCAGAAAGGAACCCGACCCACAGAACACAGGAGCTTGAGCTTAATTTACGCTTTGACAATTCCACATGACTACACGGCCACATATCACCGCTCATGGTAGTACTCAACCCAGGATCCAAAACCCATTCAATTGGTGTTGAATAGAGTGCGGGTTCGCAATTCAAAATAAGCTCGTCGGGCGATTGATATGTTGCTTCTTTTCTATCCCACATGATGGCGCAAAGAACCTTCTACATCCTGCGCAATTGATTCGTGTGGCTTAAAACAGTTGAATCCAGTCAATTCGATAGATAGTGGTCTTCTGAGCACAAGAGCAAGTGACAGTTCGCAGTTAGTAGAAGTGCGGGAGGGTTCTTTATCGTTGTTAAGGAAAGTGGCGGATTGGTGAAGACAATGAGGTAACCTATACAAACAGCAGATGAATGAGCCGATTTGTAGATGAGACGCCGGTAATGCCAACATACGTCATGCATCTGAGGGGGATTGCAAGGAAACTCGAGGCGGTCCGCGAAAGGCCTAGACGTTTGAAACCTATCCATAAGAATTTAAGAACAGATCAGAAGGCTCGAGAGGCTCGCTTCAATCAATGATTCTCGTAAAGCGCTCTTTGACCGGTCGACGGGTTCTATTCAGAGCAACAATGGGGACTATCCCCCAAAACAGATTCAAGATGACCATTGGAGAGTGCGGCGGCCGTTGGAAAGGGGTGTCGAAAGCTAAAATTCACTCCCGAGGCTAAACAGTGAGAGAAAGATTTCTTTGATATGGTGTTGGAGAACCTACCTTGTGCGTCCCAATTGAAGTTTAGTGCCCAATCCTCCATAAGAGAAGCATGCGGGGAAGCAGGAATTCTATCACATTGCGGGGTAGAAGCTGGAGCAGACTTCATGCCCAAAGCTCACGACAAAGGGGATTCTTCGCCAGCTTCGTCCATGAGAGAAATACTCCGGCCCTTTGACGAGAGGCTGATACCAAGAGTGCGTCCATGCGAAGCCCTATTCTGACGGTGTACCAGCAATAAGTGCCACGAAAAGGCTTCCAGTCATTCAACGTGACTTGGTGCAAATGCGTGTGTGGAGCAGCATCTGAGACGGGAGGGAAGAAAGAGCACTATAGAACATTCCACGAGCTCCAACCTTTTACCCAACGCTTCCAAAAAGCAGATAAAGATCGTATTCATAGTGTCCAAAGGTTAAAACCCTAAGAGCACAGGGAGAGGGACGAAGACCCTTGGGTCCATGGCTGCCAATCCAAAGGTCGGAATTTAGTACAAAGTCGAGTGAGTTTCTCCAAACGCAGAAAATGCCCACTTTTACCTGGTTCTGTTCGCTGTCGATAAACCACCGCAGGGTTATCACGATACAATTATTAACACGAAGTCAAAATTTCGGACACGGATTCCGAATTCCGAGCTGCGTTTCACCACTACGGAGCGCCCAATACATTTGTTCGCAGCTGCTGTTAAAAGGCCTTGAAAGGGCGACACCTGGCGACGTCCCTTGCGCATGTATTCCGAGGGTTTACCTGAGGCACCGGTTGCAGCGATTTACGGAAATGCCGGCGGTAGAAGCCGCGCGTCAGTGCCATCTAGCAGAAGGTCCGAGACCGAGGTACGCAAAATAGCACGCAGGAATTCAACAAGAGGGCGGAGACGACGCAAGACCCGCCGCGAGTAAACCAACAACAAACCAAAAAGGATCAGTTGCGCGTTCAGGTGGCCGAGCGCTTGCACGATGTGACCGTTCCTTATCTCTAGAGTGATAAAGCCTAAATTCAGCGCTAGCGTTATCTTAGGTGCGATTAGCCCATTCGCGATAGCACCCCGCTGAGCCCCGAGTAAAGTAAGAGCCCCATCAGAAGGTGGAATACTCGTCGGCCAATAAACCGGTGAGAGAACGAGCTTTGAGAACACAAGAAGCTCCGGAGAGCAAGGATTTTGCATACGGCGAAGGCGCGTAAATACGAGGAAAGGTGCCGAGGAGGTGTCGGACCGTGTGGTACGTACCGCTGGTGAAGAGCCGCGCGTCGTTGGAAGGTGAGCGATTGTTGAGATGGTGTGTACCAGCAGATAGAGAATCGGAGAAAAGAGGAGGTCAGCAGAGCGTCAGTGAGAACGCAGCTGCCATGACTGGAGTTTCAGATGAACCCAATAACAAGGACGAGATCCGTTGGACCGGGTGAGTGCCGTTGGATTCCTCTATCAGTCCTAGTGTCAGCGGTGGCAAGCTGTATTTACGAGATTTAATCAAGTCCAGCGTCTACTCACAGGATCTGGTAAGTGTTTACACTCGCCCCTCCGACCCCGAGGGCCAGCGATGCACCGAAAGAGACAGAAATGGAGGCATGAATGTAGACTCGGACACTCAGGTTGAAGTCGAGTTCAGAAAAACCATTCGGAGCTTGATCAAGGACTGATTGCCGATCACGGAGCGATAGTCTCACGAGACACGAGACTCCCGCACCTGGCGGACCTTCGCCAGATTCAGCTACCGCGCGAGTCGGGATTGATCACGATTGGGAAGGTTGTGGCGTCTGATGCGCCCCAACAATCTGGTGCACAATCAAACACTGAGTCCGCAGGGTACCAGTTAAATTGAATGCTTGGGAACCCAAGGTCTATGATGGTAACCCTGCATCGCATTTCAAGAACGAGGGAAGAACAAACAAAATCTATCGTCACGAGGGCGATAATCTGGGGTAAGAGTGAAGTAACATGTGGGGAAGGGTCGATCTAGCAAAGCCTTCAAGATGCCAATCGAAATCCGAGTGCTTGGTGTATCAAGGCCTTGCAAGGGTTCACTCTGGGCCATCCCACCTCGAGGTATGTAGCGCCATAGCCTAGACTCTGGAAATATTCACCCTGGTGCTAAACATACAACCGTCCCTTGCTTATCGATTTCATTTCCAAATTTCCGCCAAGTAGTCGAAGCTCATGCTCCGCGCTGTCAGCGAGACAAAGGGCGTCAATGCGCCGCACGCAGTTCATATCGCTATGAAGCAACTGTGAAGCAAAGAGTGTCATCACGATGCACGCACGCGTGACACTACTTACGTCTTATCTCGGGAGTGTCGGACGTCGTCTTGCTTTGTTTCTTTCTCTCGTGGGGTCCGCCAGGATGCTGGGTTCGTTTCAGGCAGGTATTCACTCCGATTAGACGCGCGTGATTAAACTCGTAAGCAGGGACCACAAATGTCACGCAGCAATAGCCGACGGTCCTCGAGCCATAATTTTCCTCTTTCTATGCCTTCTAGCGACTCGGAAATCCGGGGTAATTTTGGTCCTCGGGCTGGTAGTCGCGTGCGTGTACCTTCACAAATGTCTAGCGCCCGACCACTTGTTTCCCCATAAATTGATGGCATATGTGATACGCACTATCTTTTTTCCTTTGTTGTGACTATCATGGATATTATTAACGTTTCTATGTCTCTTGGTTTTGCCATAGCGGTGGACAGCAAGTATGGCCAATATCCCTCCCCAAGTTTTTGGTCGGTCGAAAGGACGAATCGGAACTCACGTAATTCCCTCACGACGAGCTGGTAGTCAGCAGACGAGCAAAGTGACACCGACTTCCTCCAGAAACTCGGACCATTTTCTTTGTTTCCTTGACATGACACCGCCGCATCTGCGCCAACTGGGTAAACCGACTGTGCGCAGTGATCCCGCCGTCTCTTTGGGTCCGACCGCCCGCCGGCACTTGAGCTGCTGAGAGACCATCTCTTTCGTGAGCGGGGGACCATAGACCGCCGCTAATCGGGCGAGCGCTCACTGGTCCCTGTCAGGTGAAACGTTTTTCGGTTCCTCGAACGAAAAGTTGCCTTACCTGGGGTGCTTCCTTCGCCTGCAAACAAAGCAAGCGTACTGCCACAGTTCCAAGACGGCCGTCATTGGGTCTAGGAACATTCCTACTTGTCAGTTTATGTTTTTTATGAGCGTTATAGTCGCCAGTTAATTAGATAGTAATCTAGTGACAGTCCATATGAAGCTGCTTCGTGATGGCATTTCTTAATGAAAGGCTTGGGTTGAACGAATAAGGGAAGGAGGATACCATACGTAGCCTAGCACCATCTCTCCCCCTGCTCCACTTCCAGCTTCATAGACCCACTTTGTCGTTGTAAAGAACATATCCGTCGATGGAGGTCCTTCTCGCGGTACTCACATCGAAATTAAACTCCACGGCCCGGCACGAGCTCCAGTTCACACCGTAGATCAATATATGGCCAGTATCAATCTATGAGCTCATACTGAAGATCCCGAAGGGCCGCCGCGCTAAGACTCCAAACGCCAACCATCCAGGTGTCTAGAAGACGATTCGTGGCGTTTGTTCAATGAAATTCGAAGGAGCGCCGGTGCCACCCGCCACGCTGTGCACCTTCTCGTCAATGAATGAACTAGAACCAGGGTGCTCAACGTGGTTCCCTTCAGTCGGTTCGTCGTCATCTAGCTATGATATCACCACCCTTCTTACTACTAAGACTAGGGTGCTTCTAGATCCCTCGAACTCGAAGTCTATCTGTCCAGCTATTCGCGCCGACTCCACTCCGCCCACACCCTTAGTCTTCGGATTCGCGAAACTCGAGCTTCGGTGTGTGCTTACTCCACCTATCCCTGGCTCATCCAAGTCTACCCAAATTAGAAGAGGAGCGCGCCGCCTCCCGCTTCGAGTTGCAAGCGATGACAGTGGTGCGTCACCGTCCCTCTTGAGTTTTGACTTTTAACCACTTCAGACTCGAAAATTGAATTGAAGTTGGAACCCAGACCTGCCGCCTGCCGCCTCGTGGAACGGCAGAAGCCCAACGGGAACGGCACAAGAGTGTCACGGGTGCACGAGTGCGTAAGAGGGATGCCGATGGTAGCTATTCATAAACGTTTTCCTTACCATGGCAGATGGGCAGAACACTTAGGGGTTCTCCGCCATATCTGTCGTACACGCTGATGAGAAAGTTCGGACGTTGTTCTTTTCCAACAATTCCAAATGCAACTGGCCCTTCTGTGGATCGTTTCCTTCTTGGAGAACAGAATCCAGGAGATTGAGAGCGCCACCATCAACCGCACCATGGCTTCCCTTCGGCATGTACGGGTACGATTTAGAGTGGGGGTACCCACCCACGAGAAAGACCAAGACCAGAGATTACCTCCAATATTGATACCCCGGATTCTAAGATAAACTCCGTATCCAGTGACTCTCAGTAAACGATCGCGCCCTCTTTTCAGCCCTCCGTTGCACCCACCCACAGTGGGCAAGACCCAATTTCCCCCCTCAATAGAACCCATTGAATGCAAGTGTGCTTGGACCCAATCTTTAAAATCCATCCCCCATATACGCACCGGACACTGATACCCATCCAACCCTAAAAACTGGGCGTCTAGATCGTTCTGGGCGAGTGGGTGTGTGTGAGCGAGTGACGCCAAGCGCCCCCGAGAAGGTTATCAAGCGCTTGCATGTCTTGATATGATCTGGTTGGTATGATCGCGATCAGTAGTGAAAAAAACCTCTGAGTGGCTGGTTCTTGTGGACGGGCCTATGGGCCTATAGCCTATCATCTGGGGTGGGGAAAGGGAAAAAAGCGGGGATCCGAAAGGGAGACTTGGGGAACGATGCACCTCGCGTCTCGTACCTCGTGCAGGGTGAGGACCTCGAGAGGGAAAAAATGTGTTTAATCATATGTGTATAGATCTGTTGAGTTGAATTGAGTCGATGTCAATTGATTGACTCGTCCCGCGTTCGCGAAAAAAATGGCATTCCACTGGAGCTATCCAGGAAGGCTGTACGCACCCACACCCACATATTGGAACTCCCGACGTCGGGCGAAGACGTTCGGCTACGTTCTGTTGGATGAATGAATGGATTCTTGGAGCCTTCGTGCTCTTAGCCTTTGAAAAAACACTCAGATGAGAGGTGGTGGAACCGCAGCGGTGGGGCGTGTCGGGGGGCCGAACGAACCCACCGCAGTGAAGCGAGGCATCATCATCGTCATCGCTCGCGGACTCTCGGGATCGGGGATCGGAGGTTCTTGGGCTCAAGGCCTCGTTCGTTGCACTGGTTGCGCTGGGAAGGGCTGACCGACCAATGGCCTACCCGAACCCGAATCACCAAATCGCCATGACATACGACTTTCCACAGTGTGAGAGAAGGCTATCCTGCTCAGTAATAACCCGGCGAAGGACTAGAACTCGCCAGAAGTCGCTCGACAATCCTTGGCCCCTGCCCTCCTATTGTATGTAAATAGTACGTACTAACTACGTGGACAAGAAAACACGAAGCAGGTCCAAGAGGTCGTCGTCGGGAGTAATCGCAACGAACACCAATGCGAAAAAATTCGTCCGCGCGAGACCTGCCCCTTAAAGGAAGACAGGGACCACATCGGCAATCTACATCCTTCCCGAGAGGCCATCCCCAAAAGGCACCCAGATAGAGATTACGGCGCTAAAGGGGGATAGAAGTGATTCAGTTGAGATTGGGATCGGGCGATACAATACGCGTTGGAAGGAGGGTGCTTGGTTGGTTGGAGCGGCGAGCAGGGGGTCGGGAGGCCCTTCTGTGGATCCCAGAACAATGGGGGAGGGCCCAAATGGTGGCGATCGGTGGGAATGGAGGGTCGAAGAGAAAAGCAGAGATGAATTGGGAGTTTGTGATATGATATGGTGCGCTTACATACGCCCAGGAGGACTTGCCTGATTTGAAAAACTTCCTATTCGTGTGTCTGGCTGTCTTCTTTTCTACCCAGACCGCTCGTGGTTCGTTGGTGCTTGCCTCCCTCTTCTCCCCTGCAAGCGGGCCTCCCTCTTTTACGACCACTAACGACTGTTGCGCTCCTCTTCTGCGTGCATTGCCTGCCTCCCTCCCTCCTGGTTGGCTGGTTGCTTTGTCACCCAGCTGCCTCGCTTCCAGTCCTCACTGACTCTGGCCCGCGCCTGGCCTCCGACAATCCACGGCCGTTCTTGCCTCTTCAAAAAGAGCACCACAGCTGCTCTGTCTTCTTGGATACACTCGTGAGTGCTGCCCTCCCTCCCTGTCGCCGCTGCGTGTGTTCTAAAATTTCGAACAACGTTGTGTCAGTATTGACGTCACCCACGAACGATGCCCTACTCGATACCANGCGCCATCACCCGCACCGCTGCCCATCCACTCCCAGGGCCGGCCTGGGCATCGCCGATCCTTCTCCGAGATTGCCTACAGTACCAGCAGCAACACGGCTGCCTCGACGTCCTCGAATCCTCCTCCACCCATGGAACGGCGAACTTCGGGGCGTTTGCACCTCTCGGCTCTCTTCCCCGACGCAAGCCCGCTTCTTTCCATCTCGAAGCCGACGACGACGACGATTCGTCCCCAGAAGACGAGGTTGGATCCAACAGGCCCCAACCGACTCCTCAGACACAGAGGCGAATCAGCCCCAACTCTTCGTCGTCCCAGATCAACCTCCGGCCCACGCCTCCCGGTCGTCCGATAAACCTCCCAAGCGAAGATGAGGACGACGAATACGCGAGAGGCCTCCCGCCCCTCAAGCTCAAGATCCCGAGTTCGACTCCTGGCCTGAACATCCCGTTTAGCCCATCGCCTACCGCTACCACGGCCACGATCCAGCCCAACACCCTCCCATTCCCCCGAACAATCAGCCCTCCGCGCAGCCGGACCGCATCCATGGATACCATTAGCGCTGGTGGCAGCAGCGGTGGACTTCAGTTCCAGGTCAAATCGCCGACGCCTACTACCGTTGGGTTCTCGAACGGAGGAACGCGTAGCGGAAACACCACTCCGACCAGAACCGACAGTCCCCGCCCCGCGTTCCCGCGTACAGCCTCCACTCCTCTATTGAGCAACGCCTCGTCGAACGGCGGCCCGATCATCCTGAGCAACGGCAAACCGCTCAAATCGAGTCTGAAGAGCTCGAGTTCGAGTCCCAACATCCCGTTCCCCTCGCAGAGTCTCGTTCCGAGCAGGATTTACGCGGAGATTGCGAAGAAGCAGGCGGAGGAGAGGGAGCGGCTTGCCAACAGCGCGGGGAACTCGCCCGTGCAGGAGAGCGGGACGTACCCACCCGACTTTGCTTCGGAGTTTGGCACTCGCCATGCGCGTGCGGCATCTGCGCCCGCTCTTCCCTCGCTTACGCTCACCACGGACGATGATGAGACGCTGCTGGATACGTGCCCCCCTACACCGTCGGCACCGAAAGCCGTGCACTTCCCTTCGAACGACGATGGATCTGGAGGAGCGTTGGCTACGATCAAATTCTTCAAGCGCTCCGCACGTCCGGCGAGTCTGAGTGTGCCTGGAGCGAGTGGTGGAGAAGAAACGGAGACCGAGACGGACGGAGAGGGATATAATTCCGGTCCCGGAGGAGGCTACAACGGCTACAACGCTAATACGAGCTGGGGACAGTGGGGTGGAGGCTACATGAACCCGTGGGATAGGTATACCGCCCAAAACTCCAAATCCAACTCCACCTCGAGCAGCAGCAATAACGCCCAACGCGGATCGGCCCCTTTGAACCTCCCTCGTCTCGCTTCGCCTTTGGGTCCGCAGAATGGGAAGCTGCCTCAGAGGCAGCCGACGCAGAGGAAGAAGGTCGAGGAGAAGAAGTTGGTGTATGAAGTCGATAGGGCTGCTTCCAGCGATGTGCCGAGGAAGGACCTGGGGCTGTTCGATAACGTGTTTTTGGAGGATGTGCAGCTCGATGCCCCTTCCACCTCCTCCTCGGGTCAAGACGACGGGAGCCAGAGCAAGATCACGTCGTTGAAGGGGACGCTACTTGTTAGGAATTTGGCGTACGAGAAGCACGTCAGTGTTAGGTTTACCTTGGATGGGTGGCATACGACGAGCGAGGTCAAGGCGGAGTATAAGGAGAGTTTGGGCAAACTGCCTGCTTGGATCGTTGGAGTTTTGCGCGGAGGTGCGTTATCTTATCCCTTATTTTTTAAATTGGATTATAATTCATATTATCGTTACCCTTTAAGATCGTACCATCTCCAAAGACGATGAAAGTAAACCACCCGGCTCAACCGCAGGACTACATAACCCCCAATGGGACCGCTTCACATTCAGCATCGATTTGTCCGACTACGCTCGAAGCCGCTCGCTCGCGAACCGGACTCTTTGGATGGTAGTGAGGTTCAGCGTACCAGGGACCGTTCGCGTACCGCTGGGAGTTCCGCTGCTCAGCAGGGACTTTACACCTATCCATTCCTCGTCGACGCAATCGGCGGCTCCGCAACTGGACGTCATGTCCCCCTCCTCCCCCGATCTCCTCTCCACTCTCATTTCTGGTATCGCTGGCTCGCCCAACCCTTCCCCCACATCCCAAGCGGCTTACGCCAAGGGCAGGGAGATCGTCGAAGAGGTGCTGAAGAGAGTGAGATGCTGTGTGGGTGTGGGTGTCGGGAACGAGTGGTGGGATAACAACGGTGGAGGGAACTTCAGAGTTGGGTTCAGGGAGAAGGAGGTTGTAGACGTTAAGGAGGAAGAGGTCCCCGTCGAAGTTGCTCCTACCGAGGCCGATGGCAGTGCTACGAACGATAACAGCAAGGCCCCCGCAGCAGAAGCAGGCCAAGCGAAGGACACTGAAGCAGCGACTGGAACGGTGTCGACGAGGCCTAGACGGGCGAACGCAGTCAGCTGCCCACCGATGTTCAGCGGGAACGCTCCCCCTCCACCACCCATGTCGATTCTGGACAAGTCTCTCAGCCATTCGAGCCTGAGTCCTCCCCAGATTAGCGCTTCCACTTCACTCGACTCCGCTTCGTCTTCTGCACCTTCCACTCCATCAGCATCCTTCTCATCGTCTTTCGCACCATCAGCATCTTCCTTCCTCCCATCGACATCTTCGGCGTCGGCGGCGGCGGCGGCTGCAGCAGCGTATGCTCCTGGAGGCGGCCCCGCAAGTCAGTCGGGCACACCCAAACCTTGGCCTCAACGCACGCCCGCGGCGAACAAGGCGATGGCGGAGACAACACTCGAGAGGCTGAAGAGGCTGAACCTGAGGAACTATGCGGCGCCGAGCGTGAATAGTACGGGAAGGGTTATGGCTGCGCCTGTCCCACCTCCGGCTATCGTTACAACCCCTATGGCTACGACTGTCAGGTCCCCTCCAGCAGTTCCTCCAGCTCCCTCGACTGCCGAGGTCAAAGTCAAGGATTTCGGTGCTACGAACGAGAAGGTCGAGAGTTCTACGGCTCCCAAAGGAGATGAAGGTCTCAGTGCGGAAGGCCCACCCAGTCGGACGAGCAGTGTCAGCTCCACCTCGAGCTGGACGAGCGCCTTGAGCACGGACAGCCGAAGCGGGAGCGGGAGTGGGAGTGGGAGCGAGACAACCCCGATGACGAGTCCGTTGTGCACGCCTACGAGCATGAAGTCGAGTGTGTGGGATGGGGCTGCGACTACCAAGGAAGATTCTATTGCTGCCGGCGAGGAGACCAAGGTAGTGGACGCCAAAGAGGACGAGAAGGAGGGAGTGGAGCTAGAGCCTAGCCTCGGGAGGGTGACGCCCCGACCTATCGCCGTCAAATCGAACGCCAACGACTCGGCTGCTTCGACCCTCAAGAAGGATGGTATCGACCTCGGTGCGTTCATGGCCGGACCCCCGTCGGCTAGTGGGGAGGGGTACGACCCGCTGGATGCTGGGCTGATGGGCACGAGCCCTCCGTTCTCCATGTTCGGTGCTGCCGCTGCTGGTGGTCGATCGACAGGTGGCAGCGTGGTGTTTGGATGGGGTGTACCAGCCTCGAAGGACACCGACAGCTCCTCCATCTCCTCCGTCAGCAGCAGTGGGGAAGATGCAGCCAAGACGCCCACGCCATCGACGATCCCGCTTATCACGACGAAGCCCTCGAACCTCATCCTCGATAGTATCAGGGAGAAGAACGTCAGCAGTCCGATGAGGAGTCCTGGAGGAAGCGGGAGGAGCTCGCCTGTTCCTGGGGTTGTGGTTCCCACCGTGTCGAGTTCGTCGAACCTCTCTGCTCACTTCAACCCCAAGGACTCGGCGTCCAGAGCCCCGACGAGGCCTTCCTTGGTAGCCACGACGTCCAACTACACCAGCTTGAAGGAACCGAGGACGGGCAGTGGGAGCGACTCGGGGAGCGGGAGTCCGTCGACTTCGAGGAGCGGGTCCGGCGCCAGTTCGGGCGGATCCAAGGCTGGCTCTCATCCAAGGCGCCACGGACACCACCACCATCGAGGCGGATCTAGCACTTCGAGGTCGGGGTTGCTCTCGCCCCTGCCGCTGAATATGACGTCGTCGCCGCTGCAATCGCCCACCTCCATCTCCCCTTCCAACTCGTTCTCGGGGTTGCAGCAGGGTGGTAATGCGAATGGGGGGAGCAGGAGTAATTCGTTGGATGATATTAGGGATCCCGACTCGATTTATCAGGCTTTCGTCAAGCAGTGGTGTTTCGCGAGTGGGCCGGCGCCGCAGCAGGCTGGTGGGTTCGGAACGATGAACAGCAGCAGTAAAGAGGCTGGGGAGAGGAAGAAGCATGCGATGTGAGGTGGAGGCAAGGAGGATGAGTGCGGTCTGATTTCTTTACGTTCTTTTTGTGTTGATTTTTTCTTGATTTTTTTTCCGGCTATTTATTGGGGCACTCTTTCGTCTCGTCATTTTTTTGGTGTATTTTTACGATCTTTGGTTCTTTCCTTTCCTCTCTCTCTCTTTGTGTTCTTGGTGCTCGTGGACGCTTACTACTCTTCATTCAACAGTCTAGTTTCCTACTTCATGTGTTCTTGGTGGGATTTTTCACATTCTCTTCGTCTTGGTTTTCTCTTTTTATCTTGGGTTTTACGCCTATCCCTCCCAAACCTCCCTTCCTTGCTTGGTGGTGGTGTGCAGTCCGTGGTCGTGTGTGTGGTGCGCCGCGGTAGTTGTCGGGCACGTCTTGGAGGGGAACGAAGTCCCCTTTTCCTCATTATATCCATCCGAGCAACATAACAACAACTCGCCTCGGTGCAGGCTTGGGAGCCTCTCTCTCTCACTCTTCAACATATCATTATCCATTTCATNGNCCTTTCTNCTACCCCGCCTACTAGTAGGCGAGGCGATGGTGTCTGGCTTGGGCGATTCGGCCTACTCTTCTTTTGCTTCGACGTGGTGAGTCGTTTCCCGCTAGTATGATGTCGTCCGTTGTCTGACTATCGTTTTCCTTAGATCGTCATCTTCGGGAATCAGAACCTTCATCACCTCCCGATTCCACTTGTCGCCTCCACCCCAGCCCTCAGCCCTCTGAATTCACCATCATTGCTCTCTCATCAGCTGTCTCAACCCATCATCTCTCTCTCTCTATTCGTCGCGCAATGCGACTGAGACCGACGACTAGATTCAACTCACTCTCAAATCATCTCTATGCTCACTCTTCATTCTTGCTCTCAGCTCCCGGCTTGCTGCCATTGGACAATTCCTCACACTCATACACGCTTGATACGATCACGGCTAACGACCTACGGATTGCTACCCCCCAAAAATGGCCCGCACTCGGGTACGACGTGGTTCTTGATTTTGTGTTCCCTTTTCTCTTCTCTCTGTCTCTCTATCTCTCTCGGTCCTCGTATCCCAACGCACGTTTCTTCCTTATCGCTATCTATAGAAGATTTCCCCTAAATTTTTTTCTGCTCGATCTGCCTGTCTGAGTGTATGTTTCCCTTTTCCATCATAACAGTTCTTGTCTTTCCGTCTTCCTCGCAATATTCGGCTACCCGCTTGTGCTTCGAAGCAATTACTACTTTCTCTACATGCAATTTTCTCTCTCACTTACAATGGTTACCGGCTACCCTCTACAACATATTTACGTCGATTTTTCTTTGCAATATACTTCTCTTTCTCTCGTCTCATGTCTTTCAGCGCGATCTTAAATATCGTCCAAATTTTCTCAGAATTGGCAAGTGGGGTTAATTATCTGTCTCGCTATCTAACTACCTATACTCTTCTGTCTATCGCCCTCGATTTCTGAATACAAGCTTCCTCTAAAGTTCTTCTTTCGCCTTCGACGGCCCAGAAAGTGGATGGACAAATGGCGAACAATGTGTGTAGCAGCTTCTTGATACAGTCCTGATGCTTCGATTCACATACCCGCATTCCGCCTCGGATTCACTCACGGATAAAAGCTGAATGATGATGGATATTCAGAGGCATCCATAGTCACTGAGAGCCTCCTATCAGTAGCTCAACAGCAGCGCGCCCTTTAGAAGATGGAAGATGAATCGATGGGTATGTATGTATTGGGGGTGAGAGTGAGGTAAATATAACGTTACATGAGAGAACAATGGCGACCATATGCACAAAATGTGCGCAAAGTGCCTCACTTTCTGTTTCGAGGTCGATTTTGACAGACATCGCTTGCTACCGGCCGATCTAAGGGTGTCACCCTCATCTTTTTTCGGGGGCGCGTCTCTCAATACAACCTCGATATGTACTCACACGGGAAGACTAGTACGGAATCAGGGGGGCGCTGTTTCGAGGGGACTCGACGAGATTTGACTTGACTCGAACCCATCACCACGATGTGGAGTCGGTGGAGCCACAAGTGTATTCTTTCGGGTTTGAAGATGGAAGTCTCTTCTGATCGCCATACAGTGCCAATTCAGAGGCATTTGACTCCGACGTGAATCAGGGACCCAAGGACGCAAGTCCCTCGTCCCGTCCCTGTCCCCAGACCAACTTTATTTTAAATTTCGATCTGTTTAATGCGGGGAAGGTGGGGGCTTCTTATGAGCCCCCGCGCCCCTTGATGCCCGACTCCCAAGAGGCACCTGGGCGCTTGGGGGATCGAATGGCCGATTGACGCCCCAAGGGTTGATTGTACTGTCAGTCTCCGGAGGTTCAAAGGCCTGATTTTTGGCAAAGTTCTTCCTTGTTTGGATTGTAGGCACGTAGAAGAATATGGGAGTACCCGCTATTCAGAAATCCGATTGGGAGCTGGGTCCGCGGACGGATGAAAGATGGATAGGGGCTTTGTGCCACCGACCTTCCACCGCAGGCGTTTCGATGGAGGCATGAACATGCAAAAGTTTGAGTTGCCGATGTGTACCTTGAAGAAGAGGATCTTTAGGTGATGGTAATGACTAAACTTGTAATATCTGGTACGAATGATGATATGCCTTGGTATGCGGGAGCTCCTGTCCTCATCGGCTGCTGGTACAAATCGAGGTATACCTGGTCGTGGCACTGGGTAAGATAGCAAATTTTCTCCCTCCCCAACCCACTGCAAAGCCGCTCGGCGACCGTAGATTGAATAGTCATACCGGCATGGGGCTCGAAGCACATGTCTTCCCGGTGGACATACACTCCACCCTTTCAGACACTGTGAAAAATTTAAGCTAGTATGAACCAACCGCAAGGGACTTCGGTAAATAACTTCAAGGTGTTTCCATCGGTATGTTCTAGTGTGTTTACGGGTATCGCCATACCAAATTTATTTCCTCTAAAACTAGTAGCAGACGTTTGAATTGAATTGAGTAAAATTAGCAGGCTTCTCTCATTCACTATTCATACATGTTTGTCCTGTCTATCTGCGCACAACAGACCTTACTTGCTGTAGGCTCTATACATACGGTCAAGAGACCAGGTGTCGAAGTGGAGCTCACGGCTGAACGTTATCCGTGCAAAGGCCTGGATTGAAGGGGATCAAAGAAACCCCCCTGTCCACCGGATTCTCAAATGTCGGTTCAGGGGATACAGGAAGAGAAGGCTAGCACACTTCCTCGGTCAAATTGAGAATGAAAGGGTAAGTATCGGCCCTCGGGACGAGATCCTCATACTAGGTATAAGAATGTCAATCTGACAGCTGGCGGAAAACATGTCATTCTTCACAGCGTGGGTGGCTGGGAGCTCGTTCCGTAGAGCCGTTAGTGAGCATAAATCCGCCTACGAATC
This sequence comes from Candolleomyces eurysporus, assembly GCA_027579435.1. Taxonomy (NCBI): domain Eukaryota; kingdom Fungi; phylum Basidiomycota; class Agaricomycetes; order Agaricales; family Psathyrellaceae; genus Candolleomyces; species Candolleomyces eurysporus. Next base: position 125,788 of record JANBPK010001039.1, read on the forward strand.
CCAAAGGAAGAAGGAAGGTCATTGATGGGCTTACATAGCCTACTCAAGCTTCCTATTGTTCTCAAATTGATACTGACCGTCCACAGTTCACGGTCTCGCGCCCGATTTGGGAGGCTCATAGAATGAGGCTTTGACTCATCGTCTTGTCGGAAGGAGTTACCTTTATCGGAAGAATGATGAAAAAGTCGAAGATGTTTGTGATTAGGCATCAGATAAGATTAATCCGTAGTTACTAAAGTACGAATATCCAGAGAACGAATGAGTTATCCGAAGGAGGGAAAACATTCACTTGAGGAACACAGTCTACGAGCGCAAGGCATTATGCTAGCGTCCAAGGAGCGAACGAACAGACCGTACCTACGGTTAAATGTCAGCTATTTCGGAAGAACTAAACAAAAAACTACGAACGAGTACCTCCTCATTAACGGTCATTTAAACACATCGAAATCCGATCTGTCAATTCCTCCATGACCAGACGGGTACGCCCACGAAGCAGGCGACGCACCTTCCGACGAGGTGCTTGGGACAGGGAAGAACGGATCTTCGCTGCTCGATTTCAGAGGTCCTCCCAGTCCATAGGCCGGATCATGGTAACCTGGGTGACCCTGAATTTGGCTGGTGCCAGCCTCAGGGGGGTGGTTAATCGGCAGAGACGGGCCACTCGGTATGCTATAAGCTAAATCACAGAAAATCACACGAAAGATTGATCAGATATACAGCCCTAGGACGAGCACGATATTAAATGACGTACACCCAAGTTCCGCAGTGGAGACTCCTGCGTCGACGGGTAAGTGCAGAGGGAAGCCCTGATAAAGGTTCCCGCTTCCAAGCACGTTGTTGACGTTCGGCGGGGTGGGATACGTCATCGCAATTTCAGGGTGAGCGGCGAATTTGAAGATGAACCTCGATTCGTTGACGGTTTGTACGAGTGGATTGACTTCCATAGTCCCTTCAAGCCATCGCTACCACGTATGAGCAACCGGCAAAATGTTTCAAAGGTGGGGAATACGCTCACTGTTTTGTCGAAAAGGCCGATGAGGGATGACATGTTTTCTTCGTTTCGAGCAAGGACGAGATGGCAGTAGATATTGGCCTGATCAGACAAGAGTAAGTACGATCGACAACCGGGATGAACGAAGTAAAAAGAGAATAGAGAACGTACCTTTTTTAGCTTCTCAGCTAACAAGAACCAAGCATACTGACGAATTCCAAGGAAGGGATTGTCGAAGGGAGCAGACGCGGCGACGATGATCAAATGCGAAGAAACAGGTGCTCCGGCGTAAACCACGGAAGACAGCAACTAGATAAGTCCAACGCGACTGAGGACGTCGTGGGTTAGAAGGAAGGGGGTTGCATACATCGATAGCAGCGTCGACGTTCGCAGCGGAAATGCGATTCATGGGAGAGCCGTTAAACCGAATGTTACCCAAACCGTGGTGGAGTCCGTTTGGGGATTCTCTATCGGCGTCAGGTAGGCCAGCTGGTGAGTTGGGTAGGCTCTCAACAGCGAAGACCTTAATCTGCAATAATGTCAGATCAGCCAGGGTATAATTGAAGTAAGTGCCTACGGGTGCGTTTCGATTGGCTTCATCAAACTCGGACAGAAGGGGCTTCAAACAGTAATCCCGCATATCAGACCAGATGCTGGCCATCCTGTCGGAGTTCTCGATGAGAAAGAGCACCGATGATGCCTGGCAGGGTACCGTCGGGGCGAAGAGGGCGCGGATTTGGACTGGAATAGTGTTGTCCATAGGTAAGCGTCAGAGAGGCTAGCGGTAAAAATAGCTCAGAATGTTGGACATTGTAACACATAATATATAGCAGTGCTAGTGCACAGGATGCATCCTACGGAATAGTTTTGAAGAGGACGTGGGTGAAGGCCGCACTATGACCTCATGCCCAGCTCTTGCCCAGCTTACGAGTCATGAGCGGCGTCAGACAAGTGGGCTAGTATCGAGGTCCAGAGCCCCAGACTGAGTGAGTAACGAGGACAGAGGATGGAGCCTATGATCGTAATTTGGCAGAGCAAGACATTGAAGCCTTGAAGCCAGCTAGATCGCTGTGAAACTAACCGTTATGGTCGGCGAAGATCTGCACGTTGAAGAAGTACTTCGTGAACGCAGCCGGTGTTCTCGGATGCTAGAGGCCTGGAACGTCATCTGGAACCGGCTGCCGCTCGGATGAACTATAGCATTACTAGGGACGAATAACCAAGTAAATTCTTGACTATGGATCGACATATGATTCTCGAAGTATGTAGAATGCTCAGAGTTGAAACCTGTGATAGATATGTCAGAAACAGTGCTTTTAGTAACCTAGGAAAGGTCAGAGACTTGAATGGTTTCCGAAGAAAACACGACCCATGATCGAAACGTCGTCGAAACTGCAGANTTTTTTTGCATCATAATAGCAAACGGAACATTGACTCACCATGTGTAAGTCTACGAGCTCGTTGTCGACAAGGGCGTGGTCATCGTTGGTAACGATGAAACAGCGGGGAAAGCAGGATCGGGAATAGCCGCGCGACGAAACGGCCGCATCGAAACTCAGCCACCCATTTGTCAGCAGAACTGTACAGCACTTGCCGGAAGCTTCCCACAACTCTCCATGACCATCCAGTACAATCGACCACGGTGAGCATCGCTGAGGACCATCTGCTCGACGTTGACTGATTCTCCCTCGCCGCTACAGATGCAGATCTTCGTCAAGACCCTCACGGGCAAGACCATCACCCTCGAGGTGGAGTCTTCGGACACTATCGACAATGTCAAGGCCAAAATCCAGGACAAGGAAGGGTAGGCGCAGTCGGGCTGGTTTGTGTCTAGGCGAGGGGCTGACGGTCTATGCCTCTAGCATCCCCCCTGATCAGCAACGCCTCATCTTTGCTGGTAAGCAGCTCGAGGACGGACGCACTCTGAGCGACTACAACATCCAGAAGGAATCCACTCTTCATTTGGTGCTTCGGTGCGTCATTACCTTCCTGCGAGTCTGGATTGCAAGCTGATATGCGGTCTAGTCTCCGTGGCGGTATCATCGAGCCCTCGTTGAAGGTGTTGGCCTCGAAATACAACTGCGACAAGCAGATCTGCCGCAAGTGCTACGCTCGTCTCCCTCCTCGTGCCACCAATTGCAGGAAGAGGTCATGCGGTCACTCATCGCAGCTCCGCCCGTGAGTACTCCGACATGGTCTTGATTACCTGTATTGACGGAGCCCCATAGCAAGAAGAAGCTCAAGTAGTGGTTTTCTTTCGGGTTGTGTATTCAGTGGAGAGCATGGATGGGTTCTCGCCGCGTCTGAAAAATTGCAATTATTATCGCCCTGTACATGTATCCTCCACTTGCTCTATACATTTCTTTCTGATGCAACGACGTGTGAGAGATGTCTCAGGAGGCAGACACCCTGTTCCCTGCTAATCCAGATGGATATAAGGCTACGAGGTGAGTTCCATTTGTTTCGCGAAAGGGTCATATCCTGATACATGCTGGTAGGATGTTAATATTCCCCCTCATCCAACTCATCGTCGCCCCCCGTCGGCGAGCCTCCTGAATTATAGTCGTTCAAAATACAGCTATATCCTTGGCCCATTTACCAACACGCCCAGCAGGATTCTGCGATTGGCAGACCCTAACCTTGGTTGTGATCCCTCGCCGGACCCGTCTGTCGCGTCCCGCTTGATTCCTCCCGCCATCTCAGCTCTCAACTATAGCCCCAAACTGATGACTCCCTGAAGATTTGTCCATTGTCTGCGACCAAAAGCGGGGAAAAGATATGCCTTCCACAGTCCTGACTTTCTCGGGCTGGTTCTAGATGCCCTTTGGTGGACTCGTTCAAACCGCTCCTGGCTTGTTTGGCGAGCGACGTGTGGGGAATTTGAACAGACCATTTAGAGACAACAGGAGTTAACGCATATGTGAGTGGAAAGCCCCCTCCGTGAACGACACGGTTGAATACACTAAATAGTTCTCGGTGCGCGCTTTCAAGGCGGAGGATTTACAAAGCTTCGAACATAGTATGCTCATAGCATCCGCACGTTCGGGCTCGACTTGGTCCAAGATTGCGTTCTCTCGTCCGAATTTCTGCACGACCTTCAGCAGGCGACGGATTTTCGGGTTTTCAACCCGGTACCCTAGCCCCTCTGCTGATAACCCTCATTGGAGCGCTACCGACATAGCGCTCTACATGGACGGTTGCGCGAAAATCAGTCAGGGTCTGTCCAATATTGCCTTTGCATGCTTGATACTGTTTCTTGGCCAGCGTACTTCAAAACTCCGGCTCGACCTTCATCCTTCGCAGCGAATGCAAGTCACTACGCCTTGAACTGGGTGCGCGAACATTCGAAGACTCTCAGCATAAGCAATTATGGTCGCTCCACGGGTCGAACCAACAAAGATCCTGCGTCAGTTGTTTACACCTAATTCTAATTCTATCTCGGGGCGAGTTTGAAATCTTTGGCCTAAGAAGAATCTTCCCTTTTCATCCCTTCGGCTCGTATCGTCGCTCCCCCGCCTCGTCAGCTCCCGACTCTACAGACTTTCGGATTGGGATGATGGAGCCTCAGAGACTAATGGGCCTCGAGTCCCGGCTGATGGATTTTTCCTCGCTGCGCAACTTGGATATCACTAGCATCATCGATGTATACGTAGTAGAGGTGGTTGGGCACTTCCCTCCAATCAATCACCTCCACAAGCTTCACGTCATCATCTGCGACGATGGTTTGAAGGAACGCCATCACCACCTGTTTCGGAGCATTCAAGATCTCTGCAACGGCCAGACTCTGAAGCTCTCGAACCTGATAGCGATAGGCTACAATCCTATCTCAGAGGGCTTAGATTTCGGTGTTAGGGATCGGTTAGATCCATCCCCGCTTTTCTTGTTCAGGTCTCATAAACGAGTTATCATATCGAGGAAGAAGGTCGAGTTGACACCAGATACGGCCCTGGCTATTGCGCGCAACCGGTCAAACCTTGAAAAACTCCTGGATGCTTCGACCGTCATTGATCAATGCACTATCCCAAGGATCGACCATACTCACGTCCTTGCGATCCTGTACGGCAGCCGTCGCTTGCGCTCTCTTAGTCTGAGGTTCGATGCTATTCGGATACGAGGAGAGGAGTTGGATCTTCCGGTGCCTGGACGGCCTACGACTTTACACCGTACGCTAAATTGGGAGATTCGCCCATTTGCTCCCCATCACGTTTATAAGGGCACATTGTCCCTCCCTGTCAATGGGATGCTTTGGCCATTACGTCAAGGACGAGTACTTTGGGGGCTGCAAGGCATTATAGGGAGGCGGTGGCGTCTGCGTTGGGGTGTAAAGACTGTGGTCGAGACAGGCTCAGTTATCTTTNAAAAAAGGACTGGCTTCAGTTTCGACAAATATTATGTAGTAATGGATGAGGAGATACGTCTAATGCTCTGAAGGCCTGGGAGAAGTACGGAGATCCAATATTCCTTTTTGACCAACTTTGTAGAAAAGGTCTTTCCATCGCCCGAGAAAAGTGTCTAGGTCCTTTCCTCGCTCCGCCGCCTTCGAGGGCCACGCCGGATATGGAGGCTCTCCACCGTATGACCATTCGAGGTCCAAGGTGACTGAATCGAGGGGCAAGTGTCGACTGAGTACGTCGTCCAATTCTTTCCAACAACCCAGATCGACGTTCCTAGCTTCAAAAATTTTGGTAGGTAAGCCATACCTCCCTCTCGATGCGTAACCCAGGTTTACTTGGATTGAGACGCGACGGAGGCTGGGCGGCAGTGGTTGGTTGAGAATAGCCACCAACAAACCGCAGGTCGCACCGGCGCGGGGACTGCCTATCTTGCATTGAGGGAAATAATCGATGTTGAAAGATAACGTATGAAGTATAGGGTATGGTGCGAAGAAATCTGGTCGCAAAGATTCGTGACGACCTAAGAGTGTACGGGTAAATTTGTGTGATCAGGAAGACTCGAAATATACGAAACTGACGCACCTGAACGGTGAATGATTGTCAAGCTTTCAAGCGACTCAGAAGCTCGATCGGGAAGTCTCCAGGGCGAGACGTCTCTAGGTTGATAACTGATTGTGAGTTTCTTGGTCCTCGTCAGGGTTAGATTGAAGCACGGCCCGGCAAGTCGCCTAATCCAAGGGAGACTCCCTTCACCGGGGTCGACTAGAATGAGGGAGAACTCCTCCAGATATCTCTGTTGATATGGACTGGGTTCAACGTTGATGTCATTTGGATCATCTCGCGCCGATATCATTCCTTGAGTACCTGGTAGAAGGCCATTGCGGCTCCTCGAAAAGCCAGCGTAGCTGATGATGTCGACTTTGGTCACGGTGGAGGAGATGGAGCTGAGAATCCAGGTTGGAAATAAGGGTGAATCGGGCTGGGAATAAAGCGCTAGGGTTATGAACTTCAACGAGGGGGAGGCTAGAACCTCCTCAACTTGCGGACGGACAGGATGCGTCCACTCATGAAAAGAGGCTTTGAACCCTTCCTTCCAGCATCGGAGATGGACATGCTCGATGGCTGGCAAGACTTGAGGGGCGAGCGACATCCAGACGAGGACATCACGCTGCACGTAGGCATTGTGGCCTGAGCTCACCATCACTTCGAATTTCAAACATTTGATGTATCTCCACAGGTGATCTTTATCGAAGGTCATCATGGCCTTTTTCTTGTTCACTCCGGCAAAGGTCGGAAGCGCCAAGTCCAGCTCTCTGTAAAGGTGTTTTCGTGCGACCGGTACGCAAGCACGCGACAGCATGCAGAGATTAGCAAGACTTCCAAAGTCGCTGGATGATAAGTCGATGATTTCATCGATTAGATCTTGGCAGAGCGCGGTGCGTGAAGCCTCCTAGAGTCAGGCAACGAAAGACCGTTCGTATTCAGTTAGACATGGATAAACTCGGGGAATTTTATTTCAGTTACCTTTCCCATTTGAGATCACTCAACGAGGTTTCAGTGAGCTGAGATGCGTGCTTTCTAACAGTCGGTTGTCGAGTTAGAGTTCAGGCCATCGGCACACTCCGCACTCGCTCCCGCACCCAAGGCTGGTGTCAGTGATGGCAGACCAGAAACTTATAAAGCCTTCAAGTCATGTGTCTAGAGCGATATCAGAAAGGACAAAAAGAGAACGACCACGCAAATGGTAGCGGTGCAGATAGGTCGACGCGTGCTCAATGCACGCAAGAACGTTATCTCTGAATGCTTTGCTCCAGTTTCGGTGAGGTATTGTAACAGATATCGATGTACATTCGACAGTAAAATTAAATCGGTATGCGAAGAATGCTAACATCTAGTATATTCCTGTCTCCAACATTGGTAAATGCTTTTCTCCACCGCGCCAGAAATGCGCTCGAGTCCTCCTCCCAACCCTGTTGGTCCATAATCTCCTCCCCCTGATTCAAGCCTCCCTGGCCCTCCAAATGATATATCCATCTAAAATTCATAGTGACTACATCGAGAGATTGGCATTGGCCGAGGGCTTCGTCCAATTGTTTCCAGCAAATCCAATCGTGGCTGCTGGGTCCGTTAATATGGGGAACATCGTACTGTGTTAAAACCCTGCCAATGCAGTTGAAATTTACTTGGAAAGAGACACGACGTAGGCTTGAGGGTAGCGCCTGAGTGAAAATTCCCACCAACGAACGGCAGATTCCGTCTGCTGAGGTATATTCGAATATGAAAGATAGGCTGTGAAGTACCAGATAATGTTCGAAAATATTAGATCTCGAGAATCCCGTGGTACCTGAAAGTATAGAGCTACGTTAGCCTTCGGAATTCGACCATATTTCGGGTAGAGAAGAGCACGACACACCCCAGTGAATGATCGTTAAGTCTTCTAGTGAGTTTGACGCTTCATCGAAAAGTCTCCAGGCGGAACGGTCGTCTTCAGGATGATGTTGACTGATGTTGAGTTTCTTGGCTTTTTCCAGGTTCAGACCGAAGCATGGCCCCGCCAGGAGCGCAGCCCAAGGGCCAATCCTGTCGCTGTCTTCGTGTAGATTGAGAGAGAATTCTTCCAGGGATCTGCGTGGACACGGGGTCTGCCCAACATCGATGTCACCTGAATTATCATCTGGTCCTGGGGATAGCGCTTGAGTATTTTCTGGCAGGGATCCATTGCCATCCACTCGAAAGATGGGAGAACTGACGATGTCCATTTTGCTGATGCCGAGGGAGACGGATTTGAAGATCCATTCTGGAAATGCGGGGGTATTTGGGTATAGGCCGCTATAGACTAGAGCCATAGACTTCAATGAGGGGGCAGCCAGGACGACCCCTAATTGCGAACGAACGGGCGATGCGACATCGGGCAGCTTCCCTTTGCCCCACAAGCAGAGACTAACATGCTCGATGCTCGAATCGATATGAGCAACGAGAGCCATCCAGTCGATGACGACATCCTGCACGTAGGCATCGGAGGTATCGCTGACCCACACTTCCAAGGCCAAGCTTTTAACGTGTCCCAACAGATGATCGTTTTCAAAGACCAATCTGCCCTTTCTCCTCTTCTGTCTCTCCACCGCCTTGTCGCCGCAGGTCGAAAATACCCAATCCAGCTCTTTGTAAAGGTGCTTCCGTGCAGCCGGTACACAGTCATGAGAGACACGACAGAGACTGGCCAGACTGTCGAAGTCGCTGGACAACAGGTCGATGATTCTATCGATTATATCTTGACAGAGCACAACCCCGTTGTCGCCCGCCTAAGCCACCGGGATATACCGTTCATGTTCAATTCAATATGAAGCGAGGAGTGCAATTCAAGATACCTTTTCCATTTAAACAAGTGCTGATCGAGGCACAGGTTTCTGTGAGGGAGATGGTGGTAGTAAGCGCTTAAGCGCCGACTTTTGCGCACTGGCAATCCGAGCTTCGAATTTCGGATTATGCCGAGTGTTGCATAGCCCCTTTAGCTTTCCCCTTGACAGACACCTGCATCTCTCAACCCAGCTAGGCCTCGATTAGTGCTCAATCTCATGGAAAAGGTAGCTCGAATTACCATCTTCGAGTCATCTGATTGAACATGAATGATATCTCGCTTTGCCTTAGGAGGGTGACAACGCGGTGCTCTACCAAGATATAATCGACAGAATCATCGACACATTGTCCAGCGAATTCGACAGTCTGGCCAGTCTCTGCCGTGTTTCTCGTGCATGTGTACCAGTTGCACGAAGGCATCTTTACAGAGAGCTGGATTTGCTGTCCCCGCTGCGGCCGAAGGCCACAAACCGGGCCAAGGCAATCTTGGATAACGATCATCTGTGGAGATACGTCAAATCGTTGTCCTTTGGAGTCACGTTAGTTGGCCATAATTACGCTGCCGACACGAGAGAGGGTTTCTTCGGCTTCGACTGGAGTACCCTGGCCGCGCGGGTCAATTCGACCGTCGAGCATGTCTGTCTCCGAACTTGGGTCACAAGTTTCGAGTTCTTCCCCGAGGCCTTTATTGATAAACCAAATGCTGCTCGTTCTCGAGTGGAAACCGTTCTGGGTAGCTCCTCATTGAAGTTTGTGACCCTGGAGGTCGACATCGACCCCGACTCGGATTCATCCCCGTTTCCAGATTGGATCTTCAGATCCATTCCCTTCACCGTAACCAAAGTCAACATCATCGGCTTGAATGAACTTCCGCTAAGGATTGATGGAGCCCCGGCAACAAGTACTCAAGCAACAGTCCCAGCACCAGATAACTCAGATGGTGCTGACCTTGGACAAAATAAACGTCCACGGCGATATCTTGAGGAATTCTCGCTCGATCTAACCAACTCGGAAGACCTCGTTTCCCATTGGGCCACCCTACTCGCAGCACCGCGCTTCAATCTCAACCTCACGAGGACGAAGAAGCTCACAATAAGCTACCAAACTGAAGACGATTCACCCTGGAGATTTCCTGATGAAGCTTCAAAGTCACTCGAAGACCTCACTATCATATATCGTTCAAGTGCGTCGTTTCTCTTTTCTTCCCATAATGACGAGTCTACAGCTCAGCTGTGCACTACTAGGTCTCAATGCGTCCATGGAACCTCACCGTTTTGTGGAATATCGAGCACTTCACACTCTATCGTTCAGCATCGAATATCTTCCGATAGCTGATGGCCCCTATTTCCGCTACAGACAGACCAGTATGAATTGCCGGGTGTTAGTGACCTTTTTCACCCAAACACTCCCTTCTAGCCTCCGTCGAATCTCAATTTGGGTGAATTTCGTGGGCAATCAAAGGATACTAGGGCCGTATGACCTTCCCGGGGTATCCTGGCCCGGCCTGGCTTTCGACTTCACCTCCTGGATACAACTGGACAAAGCACTCAGCAGCCACACATCCCTCAATTCAGTCATTGTAGATCTCAAATGGGATTACGATCCGACGCATCGAGCTGCAACAATTAACTGCAACCCTGAGGACTCAAAGATGCAGAGATGGAAGGAGAGATTGGATTGGTTTATGCGATGGTGGAGAACGGTTTTCGCCGGCGTTGACGAGAAGGGAATATTGGATGTCCGAGTTACTCGCACAGAGGACTGCTAGATCTACATGTAGCTTCCGGTCTATCTTATGCATACTATCTGACCAAACCAAAAGTTAAATGGCCATTGGAGCCACCTCTGCTAGGAATGCCCATCCTTCAGAAAATAAGTGAGCGGACATCTGTGATCATCAGAGGAAACCTGCTGAGCCGCGTACTTCCAGTATGTTCATGGTACCGAGCTAAGAATGTCGCGCAGTGCTGCCTTCTTCGCTCCCAAATCAGCCCGCGAGACCGCTGGCGACTGCGGCGGTCTCACCGAGTCTCGTCTTCTTGCCAGATCCTTCGAGCGACCGTTGGCAGACTCAGAGTCGGAATGAACCTCAGACTCGGACTCGGATACAGAGTCATCGTCATCGTCGCCATCGTATCCAGAACTGTCGTAGTCAAGATGTCCTGTCGGAGACGCTGAGGAGGACGCCATCACATTCCGGGGAACGTCCGGAATATCGATGTCCCTTTCTGCCTTGCCGGTCGTCGAAGAAGCCAACCTTGAGTTTGAATGACCAGCCGGTGGTCGTTGGGAGTTTTGAGCCCCCAAGTGGCATCCACCGTACTCGTTGGGATCAGATGGACGGGTGGTAGAATGAACGATCGGAGTCGTAGTCGAGCCCAGCCACTGCTGAGGTCTCCTATACCGCGGGTCACCCTGAGAGCTGCGATTTTGGTTTTGCATGCTGATTTAACTCTGATTCAGAGAAAATATCTCCTCTTTTATACCATGTCGCCGCGGAGAAGCAAGCCACCAATCAAACACGGGAAGGTCACATCTTCTCCGTGAAGCGTGACAATGGTAAAGGACAATAGGCTGCCTGCACAAGCAGAATGGACCGTACGGAAACACCCCTCCGACTTCAGAGCGGTCGCAGCGCAGACAAAAGGTAGACAATCAGCCTCTATAGCGGGAATGAGGAAAGCGAGCGGTAGTGATCCAGTGGTCCTTCAAGTTTGACGAGGGCTGCCAGTGGAACGGAAGGTCTCGCTTTTTCGGATACCCGATAACCCAATAATCAATCCCACCCATGCCTTGTCGGAGAGCGGCTTGGCCAGAAAGCAGAGGGATAGATTTAGCAGGTATTTGGGTGGGTGGAAGGAATTGGGAGAGAGCTGAGAGGGGGAAGACAAACCGTCGGCATTCAAGTGGTGCTCTCTTTCATCAGGGCCTGATCAGAGCCCAAGCACAAAGCACAAACAGGGGCAAATATCGTAACAGATTAGATTCCTCGTCAGCGGGCGTAGCGTATGGTACACAGTACATACAGGTATGTCGAGAATCTAAAGGGGTACCTAGATCCGTATTTACGCAAGAGAGGAACGAGCTACCCCCCGAATAGCAAGAGCAGTACTGCTGACCGGGAGGACAAATCACAACCGTCAAGGTTTCTCCTTCGAGCTGCCAGTAAGCCGAGCCAAAAGCTTCTTTGCTACGCCGTCTTTCTTGACTGCACGGTCGTGGTTATCATCGCTATCCGAGTCAGAGTCGCCCGGGCGTCTCTTGGGGGTCTTCTTAGCCCTGTCGCCTGAGGTAGGCTTCTTGGAGGACCCGGCAGACGAATCTGGATTGGCTGGCTTCTGAGAGGTAGCGGGAGACATGGACAAGTTTTCCCCACTGTTACTAGAGCACGGATGAATTATGGAGGCGGGCTCCGTGACGTGCAATGTAGGGCTCTGCGGGTCGGGATAGCTGTCCTGGGAGTAGGCGGCATCACCACCTCCACTTTGGTAAGCCGGGAACCATTGATATGTACAGCCTTGGTCAATTACTTGATCTGCTCCTAAAATTGTTTCGTTAGCCTCACAAAGAAGTCGAATCTCAAATCTACTACTCACCAACAGGTTCGTTATTGAAATTTCCCACATATCCAACTGTAATATGGCTGGTCTTGCGACCAGAACGCTGCGTCCAGGAAAAGGGGCCCTGTCCAGGGGAAGGGGCAGGATAGCGGGAATGCCAGTTCTGTTGGGTATAATTCGAATCTGTTTGAAAAGGAGGTGCTGCGTAACTCGGATTCGGAGACCAGGTCGCCTGTCTTGGGTAATGTTGGCCTTCATTCCAAGAAGCAGAGAACCCGGACGGGTCGTAGGCGCTATCCGAGCGTGGCGAACTTTGTACAGTCATCCCTATGAATTCGGGATAAAGCAGAGAACATAAACGAAGCTTGACAACCAACGTACCATGACGGTAAGGACCAACGGTACCAGTCCCAACTGATCCAGCGTGATATACTGAGTTTCCCGCTGGAACCCCGGAATGAGTGGTAAAGTAGCGCGTCGGAGAGTAGGGGCCATTTCCCCTGCGTGGTGGTCGGCCGCCTTGCTGGATGGTGCCTTTGAAACAGACGTGTAAGTCGAGGGATCGTAGAGGGAATAGGCCGCAGAGGGACGTACCGTAGTTATTGCCGAAATTGGCATTCGTAGCGTCGCTTGGGTTCGCAGAAGACATTGGTTTCTAGTAGTTCTGCCTGCTCACTCTCCCCGACGCCTTTTATTCATTTTCCATCGCACTGCAACAGCAGGTCGTGCCCGTGTGGATGCGTGGCTGAGCAGCGAGACAAAGGCGAAGACAATGGTGGTCTCACTCCCCCTGACCTGCCGTGGTGATGATGTAGGGCTTCTTGCATTACAGGGAGTAGAGAGCTACAGATTGTTAGTTCCGCTTTCGAATAATGATTGTGGAAGGACGTACACTATACGGAGGGACACGGCGTATCGAATACAAGCTCGTGCAATTGTTTTGCGGCTTGTGCACTCGTGACCACTAGAATGAGGGCATTGTTCGGAGTTCAGTTGCCAAATCAGCCAGCTGAACTATCAGGTAGCAAGGACCATCCAGTGGTAGCGACGGTGTATCCACAAGCGATTGTCGTCAGGCCAATGCCGGTCCCCTTTCGCTGGGATCTAGAAGTGGAGTCTGGCGTGAATCCGCGAATTCTGTGTCTCTATGAGCTATGACGAGAAGATAAGCTGGCATTAGAGGATGGTGACATGATAAGAGGGAGGAAGCAAGAAGAGAGGACGAAGAGAGTGATATGAACAAAACCTAACCCCAGCGCGACGATTAATCAACCTAAGCTGTGAGGCTCCTTCCGCTCCTCCACCATCTCGACCGCCCACACGATGTCAGCTAACCAGCAGAATCTGGCAGGCACTGCCCAGCTGCTAGAGCTGCTTATGACCCTCAAGGTGAGCTTGGACCTCGTCAGGTGAACGCGCTCTAATTAGAAGTTTATTGGTACCAGCAAACTACTCCTGCCGCAGCGAAAGGGATCCTGAATGCCCAACCTGCGATTGGATACGCTCTCATTTCGCTAATGGTGTCTATGAACGTCATAAAGCTTGACGTCTTCCAAGTAACTGCTCCTGTTTCGTGAAAATCTGTCCTAGGCTTACCCAATCTCAGAAAACTCTGGCAGAATACCAAGCCAACGCAGCCAAAGCAACTGTAGCCCCAGCTCCGACTCTCGGTCAACCTGCTGCAGCGCCCTACCCAGCTCCACCCCACCTGGCCGCCGCATCCTCACACTCGTCCTCTCACTCATCCATACCAGCCCCCATTCCTGCCATTCCACCGCACCTCCAACCAAGCAGCAGCCACTATGCCAACCACTACCGAACTGCTACTCCACCCCACTCGACGCCGACACCGCCTATCATGGGTGGCCCTCCCCCGGCGCAACCACCTTACGGGTATCCTCCTCCGGTGAACAATGGATACGGCGTCCCACCACCAGCTGCCTACCCACCACCTGGACCACCCGGACCTCCAGCGCCTTCGTACCATGGCTATCCTGGATACCCGCCCCCGCCTGCCGCGCCTACACCTGCACCGGCAGCCATACCTCCGGGGCTGGCGGAGACCCTGGCTGCGATACCAGAGGACCAGAAGCAGCTGGTGATCACTGTTATTTCGATGACGCCTGAGCAGATCTTAGCGCTCCCGCCGCAGGAGAGGGCTACTTATGTTCAGATTGTGAGTATTATCATGCCATGGATTATTTTAAACTAATTTTCATACGTTCCTCCCTTTCTCTCCAGCGAGCCACTTTTGGTATTCCAACGCCGGGAGCATGAGCACAAGCGCCATTTACTACTAGGGGAGAACACTCAATTTGCTTCCTCAGTATGCGGTCATGATTCTGGGTTCGCGGCTTTACCTGTGTATCGGGTGCGGATGGGTTCGAAGAAAATATCTTCATGGAACTGGAGTCAGAGATCTGGCGAGGTACTATGTATGTGTGCCCTAGTTCCGGACACTTGGATTGATCAGTCGACGTCCTGGATGGGATGGGATAGGATAGGATGGTCAGCTCGCTCTGGATGTAGCACTTGCTATCCCTCACTCCTTCCGAGCATGCAAGTCGACCCCACTGCAATGTGGCTTGTATACTACCCCTGCTGCTTTTGGCAATATGAATAACCGCCGTATTCTTTACGTACCATTTTTTGAGCGTAATAGGATGCCTCTGATCCTCAGCAGCCTGAGTGCTCGGACGAGGGTCGTCGAACCTCGTCAAATTTTCATAAGTCTTGTTTGGAGTCGGGGTGTGGGGGCCTACATTGACAGGTTTGATTGAGTGCCGTGTCAGCCAAGATGAGGAAGAGCTCTGGTCGAAACATGCTTTGAGGTTCTGGTCAATGGCGAGGAACTATAGAAGATAGCAGATAGATACACTCAGAACTGTAGACCTGTGAGTTTAGAACTACCTGGCGAACTCGGATTCGTTTTGCAGTGCGAAGAGATTTATTTTGCGGTGCCCTCTTTCTTCTGTGGTTTTCTCGGAGGAGCTGGTTCTGATTCAATTTCCTTTTTCCTATAAGGAGGTATGTGTACCATCTCGACACCAGAAGCACGAGGCATAACCGCAAGCGGTATACTATATTGAACAGAGAGGGTGCGCAGCTGTTTCGCTCGGACGGCTCGGGGAGACTCGAACGTCGGCGTCTTATCCTGCGGACTTTCTTGCTATGGCTGCCGCAGTAGCCAATCAGCTGCTGTGCTGCGTAATGCAATAGTAATCAAGGGATGATGATTGGTAGAAACGAGGAGGATAGATCCGGGAATAATACATTCAGATATCATGTATAGGTTCACGAGACAAAGTAATCAGAAGATTCAACATTCCCCTCTTGTGGGTTCCGGGGAAAAGCTGCCTCCACTGCGCAAGATAAGAATTCATACTCTCTAGATCCTGCATCCTCTGCTCCTCGGAAAATTTTGCGATCTCCCTCAAGTTAGACTTGCTGTAGCGCCATTTGAGGTCCACAGTGACTGAGTTGAGAGGGAGGCACTGGCTGAGTGCAGTGTCCAATGCTGTCCACCACTGCATGCCGAGGCTGTCAACGTTCAGCACTTTGGTGGGCAATTTTCTCTGCGCCGCCGACGCCGGTACGTAGTCCAAATCTATTTGGATATAAACGCGACGTAGACTTGAAGGCAGGGTTTGAGAAAAGATGTCTGACAATAAAATACCAGTCGAACCAGCGTGGCCCACTGTAGGCAAGCCTTCCATAGCCAGCTCTGATTCAGCGTGGATGTTTAAAGATAGTGTATGAAGAACTGGGTATCTTGCGAGATTAGGCCTCCAAGATACGCTAGGATCTCTCAGTGCTAAAAGTACACATATGTGAGCCGGATACAGAGATGAAAGAAGAAAGAGAGACAGCCACCCCGAGTGACGAATGACGCACCGGAATTGTNAAAAAATTCCTAACTCTTCAAGTGAGTTGCAAGCTTCCTCGGCGAGCCTCCAGGGAGACTCGTCTATGGGCTGATGACTGATTGTGAGTTTCTTGGTGTTTGCGAGGTTCAGGTTGAAACGCGGCCCCGCGAGAAACGCAGCCCATATGCGAAGGCTTTCTCTGCCAGCAAGGAGGTTGAGCGCGAATTCTTCCAGATTTCTCTGTGGAATTGAGCTCTGTCCAAGGTCCGTGCTCGTCAGATTACTTGGGGCTGGGATTGTCGCTGGAGCATCCGAAGAAAGGGGGTGGTTGACACTCCAATAACCAGCACAGCTAGTGATGCCAACTTTGGTTACGGTGGAAGGGATGAATGTGAAGATCCAATCTGGAAAAAAGGGTAGACCGGGCTTTGCATCAACCCTCAAAGTCACAGCCTTCAACGTAGGGGTAGCCAGAATGTCCTCTATTTGGGAGCGGATAGGAAACATTCCCTCCTTCCAGTAATGTCTAAGGGAGAGCCTTTCTTTCACCCAAAGTCGAAGATGGATATGATCGATGCTTGAATTGACCCGGGCGGACTGCAGCATGGAGGCGTGAAAGTCATGCAGCGTATAGACAGTGGAGCCATCGCAGGCCAACACGTCAACGATCAGCGATTTAACGTGTTTCAGGAGATGCTTGCAACCGAGGCCCATCGTGTTGGCCTTTTTCAAGATCCTATTCTCCTCGCTGGTGGAGTCCCGGGGGAGGTGAAACTTGAACTCCAGCTCTCTGTAAAGGTGTTTTCGTGCAACTGGTACGCAATCACGAGAGACAAGGCATAGACTGGCCAGAATGCCGAGATCGCTCGAAGATAGATCGATGATTCTATCGATTATATCCTGGTAGAGCACGGCGCTGCCACGAGTGTCACGGTCCTAGAAACGTAGGAAGACGCCGATCAACCTTAGTCAGGTTTGGCTCAATGAGTGTTATTTCGGTTACCTTTTCCATGAAGTAAAGAGCTCTTATTTTAAGAGGCTTGAAGGAAGTGAGATGAGCGTGTCTTTCATACAGATCAATCAGGGTCGATGTTCGAGATGAATTGTCACATATCGGAGTGTTATTGCTGTAAGCGCCGCCCTAATCTATCAGTTGATTTCTATTTCTTGTCAGAAAATCCAACACATACGAGAAATGATATAACGTTCTAGTAACCAGCTGAACCTTGCAGCATACACGAAATACGTGATATTGTGTTTGTAACGCCGATTGATTTTAGGGCCGCAAGTATAGGGAACATCCAGTATTCCCTGACCGTCGGTCAATGGAAACAACTTCTTCCACCGTGCAAAAAAAAAACGTTTAGATCCTCTCTCCACAGCTGCAATCTTACTCTAAATTGCACCCATTCGTCTGGATTGTCAATTAACGATTGAGGGTCAGGCTCCCAATTCGATCATACAAGGTGGACGATGACCGAATTGAGGTAGGTAGGTAGGTAGACGGCACAAGGTCCCAATAAAAGGACGGCGGGTTTCCACACCTCCTCGATTCCGAGTTGTGGAACACCAGTTCCGATTGCTGGTAGATGCCGCATGAATGTATGAAGTCCCGATCCAATGTTCCCCATTCTTTAAGAGGAATGGAGATAACTTGAACACCTGAAAGGTAGTATCCCCGGGATGATGACTGATTGAAGTTTTCTTGATCTGTGTGAGGTCTAGATTGAAGCACTGCTCACTGGATCGCGAAGCCCAACGGTAAATATCCTTCCGTGCAGTGAGACTAGATCGAACGAGAATTACTTCAGACACCTCTTCGGGCATGGAATCCCCGAGTCTCTCATGTCGAAACTTGTCCTATTCACGGTCCGATCCACAGACTTTAATAATGGGCTATTGAGAATATCACCCGCTAGCGAACGGACAGGAAGTGTCCATTTGGCGACATTTTGACGGGATATCTTCCCCCCACCTCGGACATGACATGCTCAACGTTCAAAGCGATCCATTGATTTCTCAGACCCCATGACGGCCTTTCTCTGGCTCCTTCAATGCGGTTTTGCGGGCCCGGAGAGATGATACCCCAGATTCAACTGCTTGTAAAGATGCTCTCATGCGACCGGTGTACAAGCGTCCTATAGAGCCATAGCAAGATGCCATTCACGTTGAGCCAGATATGACTGCAAGGGATTTCGTTTGTGTGGTACAAGGTCGAGGAAAAAGACTCGAGTTGATTTATGTCCCGTTGTTTCAATCCGAAGCTGGCGGCAATCACTGTCAATCCTTTCAGCACACACGAAAGCAGCGAAGAAAATATTTTGGTTCTTTCTACAGAACGACCGCACTAGTGAGAACTCGAACGGTAGGATAGAAGCTCTATTGAGAGAAAGGTAGGTCCAGCCTACCTCGGTTTAGCTACCGTAAACAAAACGTCAGGAACGGGAAGAATATCGATTTGGAGAGGTAAGGAAAACTTCGAATCAAGAAAGAAGGGATAGATACAGTAGGNAAAAAAATGTAGCCCAGTAAAGTCCAACCCCAGAGGAAATAGAACAACAAATACACGAAAGTCCAAAGCAAAGAAGACGATAGAAGGCACTGGCATGGCGGAGGAGTGACGGAGAGTATACAATACATGCTGACGCGTGAAAGTCCTTCAAGCTGCGTGCGAAGCATTGCTGTTATGACAGCGACAAAGATACAATCAGCACACTGGCGAAGCTGAGAAAAGGATACACGCACGTCAAGCCTGGACTGCATTCGCAGTAGACGTTTCAGCAGTATCTGAAACGATAGCTATCTGGGTGGGTGGAATTATTTCGGTAGATCTGGACGCGGGGTCAAACATTGTTTGATAAGGATACGTTGGAGCTCACGATATCGCAGTAGCAGCAGACCCTGTTAAAGTCTGGATAAGTGAGGATATTAGCATGAGTGGGTTTGAGCGATCGAAAGCAAACATGCCAAAATGGACACAGACGGCAACGGCGACTCTTCCACCGTCTCAGTTGGCGCTGGAGCCCCCTCTTCTTCTGTCGTAGAAGTAACAGTAGGGAGTGGCGGCGACGTCTCCGCAGTTAAGATAATCGTCGTCCGAGTCAATGTTACACTTGTCGCTTCCGCTTCGGGCAAAGATGTTGATGATACTGTCTCCGACGACGTTGATTCCGTTAGGACCGTTTCAACGGTACCGGCGGTGGTAGTAACTGTAGTAGACGTAGATGCACTCGAGCGTTGACACTCAACCACCAGCTTGTCCCTCGCAGCTATGGCTTTATCGAGAGACGACTTAGCGCGAGTTATGCGGCGTGCTGTGTTGGGGCTTTGAACTCTACAATATACGTGGTCAGTAACAGCAAATAAACGCTCATGGGAGGTGTTGAAACGACTGGGGCAGGACTTCGACGCACCCTGTCATATTTTCCAACGCACTCTTCGCACTCCCAAACCCCTTCTCAACACGATCTCTACTCGCCTGAGTCGGTTCGTCACCTGCGAGCAAAGAGAACGCGACTTGGGCTATACCCGTTGTGGCATCTCGCATACCGGCTAGGGCTTGCCGAGCAGAAGTGCGGATGGTTTGATTTCTGGTAGGCAATATCATGCACGTTAACAAAAAGCACGGTGATAAGGCGTGGAGTGCTTGCCTAGCTGAGATTGCATTTATCCTTGTAAGTTCTCTAGTGGTTGCTCGGAGAGCTGAGAGGACCTGACGGCGGGCTGAGGAGCATGCTGTATTCCCGCCAGTGACCTGCTCTAAAGATACAACCGGAACTAAGACGACAGGGCGAGATTTATCCTTTTAGTGTCGAGTAACGGAGGACAAGGGAGATCGAGAAAAAACTCACTGGCAGCAGAGAAGCAGACAGATGCACCGTATAAAAGCAGAAGCATGAGACGTGACGTCCGCAGAAGCATTCTTGGGGCCGAGTATAGTGAATAAAGGTCGACGCAGAGAACCCTAGCGAAGTNGGGGGGTGTCTATATGATTGAGAGCCGCTAGCAAGGAGTAAAAAGCAATTGCTGCCTGCCGAAACGGAAAACGACACCAGGTCGAGTGGAAAGAATGATTGAGCGACTGAACGAGCGAAACAGAGAGGGAGAAAAAAGCGAATAAGCGTCGCTCGCGACGGACGGGAAGGATCTACAGGCCCACAGTTCCAAGAGCAACTTGGCATGCGTCACTTATATACCATAGGATGTTGGGGTTCAGACCTTCCATCCAGAAACCGAATTTCCATAGCTCGAGGTCTGCACACAGGTGGCCGGACGTGGCAGATCGCATAGCTGTCAGCTTTGGGTTGAGATGGATACAGCTCGCCCATAGCCACTGTTACAGTGTGAGACTGAACGGCTGGGCCCTATTGTCTATTCAGTTGGAGAACCTGTAAGAAAAGAGAAATCTAGAAAACGGAGTTAAAGAGAACAATCTCACCGAAAGGCTAAAGCTCCGTCGAGTTCAAACTCAATTGTCGTTATAGAGCAAAGGGTAGTTTCTATAGACAGAAAGCGCCAAGAGTACGACAGGACCGTTATTGAAGACGTTCGAAACGTTCCATGAAGCTAGATGACGGTTGAGGTCAACAGATATGGTGAGCGTGTCGTTGGTCGCGGATCATTCTAACCGTGGGAACCGGGGTCTAAATTCGATGGCTCGACCGTGCAGAACGAGTGACGGCAGGGAGGTGGTCAAACCTGAGGGAAAGGGAATATTGGGTGCCCTTGTTGCAGACCTCCATTCAGCCTTCATCTCTATCGCTCCAGCATCACATGGAATCTATATACGAGCCCTGTCGTTTGCCGACAACGG
Organism: Candolleomyces eurysporus; assembly: GCA_027579435.1. NCBI lineage: Eukaryota > Fungi > Basidiomycota > Agaricomycetes > Agaricales > Psathyrellaceae > Candolleomyces > Candolleomyces eurysporus. The sequence goes on from JANBPK010001039.1 coordinate 146,769, forward strand.
TGTCCAAGCCGATGTTAACGAGGTGGCTTGACCTGGACCAATGGTAGACAATCTAGACTGCAAAAACTGTTTCTGACAATGTCCGGTGCATAAACCACCATTCTCCAACCCAGAGAACGGTTCTTCCGAAATTCATAATGTCCCGATATGTGTTCATCCGGAAATAAGACAGCGGTGATTTCCTATCACTATAGGTCCCAGGACCGAAAACAAATTGTATGGTCCGATCTTACATTTCGACAACGAGTGGCCAACCTCTTTACCAAACAGTCTCGCGATGCCCGTGGCACGCTGACTCGAGAGGCTTTATAGGGCGCCACTCCACTCTCGGCTAGTCTTAAATCGCTGGTCGAATTCCTCCTTGTCCATCTCGTTGGCGCCAAACTCGGAATACCGTCACTACCTCCTCTCAGTTGCTCTTAATCCCCCTCCTCCACTCTTTTGGATCTCGAAACACACATAACGCGATTTGGTTGTGATATCAATCGGCGTTATATCACTCCCGTCTCGTAATATGCCGCCCAACGTGCCACGCAAGCGTACATTTGCTGCTACAGCAGACGCTTATGAAAGTGATGTGGAGAGCGGGTTATATACATCATCAAGTCGCGTTCTCCGTCAACGGACAAGTTCCACGTCTTCCGTTCAAACCGTCCGAGCCGTTCCGCCCCCAGCGAAGAAACTACACATTTCTTCCACCACTCGCGTCTTACAGCCCGTTCAGCCCGGGGACGGTCAGAAGAGGCTTACAGGGACCAGCAGTCCTAGCGTCACCAAGCCGCCGTCTCCGTCTCTCATTCCGCGTCCGGTAACACATACGAAGAGCACCAGGACATTGATCAAGACCGCGTCAAAGCCACTGGTTGCTTTGTTCACGACGAAACCCTCACCTGCTCCTCCCGTTATCGTCAAGGCTACGAAACTCGAGGAAAACATAAAAAGGGCTAGTGATGGGGTTTCAGTGAGTGGCTCTGATACTATGGACCCCTCTTCATCATCTACTTCCAAGCCAACAACTGCTCTGAACAAGCGAACTGCCTCGTCCTCATCCTCCAGGAAGTCGTTGGAGGCTTTGCTATCTGCCAGTGATAGAGGGTCGTTATCTCGACCCTCGTCTGGCAGGTCGACTGTCCCTTCTCGTTTACCCCCTCCGACCTCCCAGTTGCCCTTGCCGCTCAGACCTTTGCCTGATCATGCTTACGTCGACGATGATGGACTGGTCCATCTCGCTGCTTCAGACTGTGATCTTTTCATCACCTTTCCTGTCGCATCCGATTTCGAGGTTTGGGACATCCAGGACGAGTGCGTGCGATCTTTTATTTCTCGTTCCGTTCGCGATACTAATCACCGTATATGTAGCACAAGTATCGCGTGTCCAGCCTACCTCTATATCATGGCCAAAGAACCTTCACTATGGTCGAGCGCCTCCCTATCCATGCCCGACATCACCCTCGTTGAAATCAGATGCCTTACCAAGCGCTATCAATCCCATTTCTCGGTCTCCGAGAAATTCGACATTTGGGAATGTAAATTCGAGGGTGTCGAATTGCCGAGGATATCGGATCCTAAGTCCAAGGGCGTTGAAATCGATGATGACTCACCAAAACCAGCGACGACCCCGGGAAGTATCTCGACTGAGATGCATTGGACGAGGACGCTCGAGATGCCTGCGGTCGGAAGAGGTTGCAATGAGTTCTTGGAGGAGAGGGGGGATTTGAAGGTCATGCGGAAGGTCGTGCGGAAGGCAAATACCGTGCCCCCTGTTGGATCGGAGGACTCGGAGAACGGTGATCATCAACAGAGAGTACCGTTTATTCCTGGCAGGGGTTTCAAGTTGAAGATGTGGATTCCCATCCCCGCCCGTCTCTTCCTAAAGAAAGAGACGAGGGCGTTTGAAATCGAGAGTAAGGTCTGGATTGTCCCTGGTGCGGGGACTAGAGGATACCACGAGGGTGCTGGAAGGAGCAGCGAGGCTGGGTTTGTGGAGGCGAAGACGGAGATGACGGTAACGCATCTGAGGAAGGAGAGGAATATGGACTTTTTGTTTTGAGTTTTTCCTCTGGGACTGGTAGACGTACTCCGGACACATTTAATCCTTCATTTCATGGACACTTTCCCTCATTTATGCATCCGCCTATACACGGGCAAACTTCATTCCTTTACTATATTCCGTCGCATTCTCGTCGTCCACTAATACTGTATATCACTCGTTTGTGGCATCGTTGACTGTCATTCTCTCAGTGCGTCTCGCATGTATCGCTACTAATTCTCGATACCCGTTACACTAATAGAGTAGAATTCTGCTGTTCTGAGAGGTTTGCGTAGCGGGCTGGCGGAGCCGCCAAACGGCTCTCTGCTTCAACCGTCACTATCATCACCTCCGATCGAACACCTGGTATACAGAATTACTTGGTATTTCCCCTCTATATTCGCCAAACCGAATTCCATCAAAAATGTCACCTGGACTGTCACATTTCCCACTGATAGTCGAAGAGCTTCTGGCCTACTCTTTTGGAACCTTCAGGCTGAGCTGCCTGAGAATGTGCGACAAATCTAAGGTGCTTCTATCTCTGGATCCCATGGGTCTCCTTATGGGAGAGTATATGAAGACACGCTACACGATGTAAATCTCTCCGAGTCCGAGTCTCAACCACACCCCGGACCTCAATCAAGATGCTCCCTCTTCTAAGGCCTCACCTCTGGTTCTTCCTCTTTGCGGCTAGTATTCTCCTCCACACTACTCTGGCCTGGAAAACTTTGACCGTGTCTCATCTCGATGACAGTTCAGACGACACACCTGCTCTTCAAGCTGTTCTGAATGAGTACTCCACTGATTCGACGATCCTGTTCGATACTCCACTGATTCGACGATCCTGTTCGAGAAAGGCGTATACTATAACATTTTTACGCCGATTAGGTTTCCCGAACTGAAAAATGTGGAGGTTAGGATTGAAGGAAATTTGAGTTATCCGAAGGATATGGCGACTGTAAAAGGTGCGTACGCACTTGCTGTGCCTCGAGAGCCTTCGGTCACCAGCGATAATCTCAACTTACACAGCGATTGTTGCTTCTCCTGTGAGTGTTTTGGATTGATATTACGATCCACCATCGTGACGATTGGAGGGTAGGATTTTCCCGGACATTGGTCAGTACCTCTTTAACGCAGAGTTGAAGTCTGCTTGAGACGGCGTCGACTTATGATATCCACATTTCCAGGTTCTCCTTCGCCGCTGGAGGAAATAACGTTAGCCTTGTAGGCTCCACTGACCCTGAATGGGGTTGGGTCGACGCCCACGGGCAACAGGTGCGTAAAATTATCCAATTCGCGTTAGGGTTCCACTTTACCATGTCAACTTATAAATCTTTGGGTGTTCACTGTGCCAGTGGTGGAATAAAAGGGAACTCACCGACCGACCACATGGTTGGGCGTTTCAGAAAATTACGAATGGGATTATACGTGATATGAAGCTATGGAAGGTGCGAGCTCGTCTGACTAAAACTCAACTAAAGATGGTGTTGGATGAATCCTGACATGGGAAATCTGCTTTTCCAGCCAATTGCGTGGAGTTTCTCGACAACCGGGTCAAAGAACATTCGGGCGTATAATAATTGGATCTATGCAATCTCAGATGACATGGACCAGGTAACAGTTTGATTACCGCGTTTTGGATGAGGTGTTCATCACTTGACGCCCGATAACCAGGCATTCCCTTTCAACACGTACGTACATCCGACACTCCCTTGGTATCAATCCAATAAGCCCCTCTTTCAACCTAGCGACGGATTCTCTGCTGGTGGAACGGACCTCCTCTTTGAAGACAACAACATCCAGAACGGGGACGACTGTCTGACAGTGGGTAATGGAGCCAAGAATATCATCTTCAGGTGAGCAAAAATCTGAACCGTTCCACCATAAATGAAAACATGGATATCCTAACTGAGAGATCAGAAACTCGCGGTGTGAAGGAGGGCACGGTCTGTCGATTGGCTCTTTGGGAAGAAACGGCCAAGTCGCAGATGTTCAGAATATCTTGTGAGCCCTATTGACACTTGCGCTTCGAATATCGACTGAGCTATTCCACAGAATTGAGGATACGAGCGTAGTATGTGATCCCCGTCGCTCAGCAGTAGAGTGAGTCTCATAAGTTCAATCGTTGATTTGTATCGCAGTGGGATAGCCTGTATGGGGCTCGATTCAAAAGCTGGACTGGAGGAAACGGACTGGCCCGGAAGTAAGCACGATCTAGGCTCCTTCACCTACATCATCTCACTCCATTACGTAGCATCACCTGGAAGAACATTCGCTTTGAACGCGTTGCGTTCCCGGTCAGTATCACGGAGCGCAGAAGCTTAGCATTCCAACTAACGTTATATCATAGATATATGTTACACAGAAGTAAGTGCCAGCCGTCGCTTGAGAACGTCAAAGATTGATTGTCCCCCTTCAAGCTACTGGGACCAGAATGTACGTTTGGAAAAGGTGTTCGCAAGTGAAAAATGAATTCACTACATGTGAAGTTAGGACCGAAGCCCGATTCTCCGACTCAGAACAACACTCACCTCGAGGACATCGTCTTCGAAAATTTCTTTGGGACAATTGACGAGTATGATCCAATCCTTCCTGTTAGTCACGATGACACTGACACTGATTGATCACTCTCAGCTTGCCTGATTATTTTGAGGGTTCCTGCGTCAGCGATCCATGCTGGTATTATGTTCCAGGTGCAACTGGGAAGGAAGTGATCATATTTGACTTGTATCCAGAAACAGGCGAGTATTTCGTACACCTCCCCCCCCCCCCCCCCTNCCCAGTTCTACTCTGCTGACGAGTCAGACAGTGAAGAACATTGTGGCAAGGAGAATTGCACCTTCGACGCTGAGTGGAGATCCTCCTGCTGTTATGTGCAACTCCACCATAGTGCGAACATCCTCTTTTCTACGTTCTTCTGCGAGATTGACATTGTGGATTCGTGTTTCTAGGTGCCAGAGGATGTCGGATTCCAATGTGTGAATGGGCCATTTGTTAGGACTCCGGGCGGGATCTGAAACGAGGAAGGAATGCTCTCTACTCATTATTTTAGTCTTCTGGCACATTAAGTGTCTACTTGTATATTGATCCTGAATTTTGGCCAACGTCACCCGTCTTTAGCAGGTGAGGAGAACGGCGTGATCCTCGTAGCTCCAGTGCATGAAGAGGCCACTATTCCAGCGAGCCATAGATTTGATGTTGATATATCTGACAAAGGCAGAGCAAAGGCCTGCGAGCAACCGGAAGACTCAACATTCCCCTCGAGGTAACACCGGTGAACGGCAGCCGAGGGAAAAGTAAGCCTTCATATCCAGTATTTGTCCAGTATATCGTATGTTCCCCAAAATCTGAGTTGCATACAAACATTGCCCAATATATGACTGAAGTGAGTTGGCTGAGTGCGCCGCCCGATTCTTTCCAGCATGGTAAATCTTGTTACCGTCAGCATCCAAAAACAATTTGGGCAAGCCATACTCCCCAGTTAGTATGCAGCCTGGATCGAGAGCCGAAGGATGCTCAAAGTCAGCGCACGAGTGAGAAAGTCCATAACAAAACGGCAGGCCACACCAGCAGGGGTGTGAAGCTTCAGTCTTCCACGAAATTAGTAAATTAAAATTTGTCGACAGAGCCCTCGAAAGGTTCTGGAGCCACGGCAGCGTACTGTTAGAGGGTTTTCGATTCAGTTACCTTCTCCACAATATCCAGATGGAGGATAATGAACCAAATTAAAGTCTTCACTTATGCAAATCCCGCCAAGACATTGAGCTGAAACTATCTTGTTTGGATTCCTAACCATTCACTTTCAAGTTGCCGAGCGAAGACTCGGACAATTTTGCTCCAAGTTGGTCGGAACCCCTTGTAAAGGAAGTAAGCAACAGATATTAGAAGACAACTTATCAAGTTTAAATTTCCCGCTTCAAGCGACGTCGCTCAGCGTCCAGATCATTTCAAACATTGAGCATGCTCATGTTCGATGTTGGACGCAAGAAAGGTTCAGTCACCTTGGCTCCTTCGTGACAGTCCCAATCCGTTCACAAGTGGAGATCGTCCTGAGCGCTCCTTTATTGGAGTCGGTGACTCTCATGGCTGAACCAGCGCCCGAACTACCCGCATTTCCAGATTGGATCTTCAGATCCATCCCTTTCTCCGTGACAAAAGTCGCAATCACCAGCTATGCTGGATTTTGGAACACTTACGGTGGCTTCCCCTCAGCAAGTCCTCATGCGACATTCTAGTGCCAGCTGTTTCAAATATCGATTATCCTGGAGAGACTCGCTGCCCATAGAGACATTTGGATGAATTCCCAATTAGCCTATCCAGCCAGCGAAAGAATTTACCCTTGGGTTGCGCGACTTAAGGTACCGTCCTTCAATTTGAACCTCAGTAAAACCAGGAGAATTACAATCGGTCATCAGCCTGGCGACGATTTTTTTCCTAGAGGCTTCCCAATGAAGCCTCGAACCCACTTGAAGAGTTAACAATCACCCACAAGTGGGGTGCGTCGCTCTTCTCTCTTCCCTCCTAAAGTACTACATCTAAGCGATGCATACTTAGATCATCACGCATCTTTGGGACTTAATCCTTTGGCACAATATCCAGTACTTCACACTCTACCTTTCGACATCGATTACTTCCCTAGATCAGCCGTTCCTGGTTCCCCCACAGTTATTGGTTCGACCTGCCGCTTACCGGTGGAAGTCTTGACTCAACCACTGCCCGCGAGTCTACGTCACGTCTCAATTCAAGTAGAATTTGGCCTTGTTTTAAATGGGGAGCATATCTTTGGCCTGCCCAACAGAAAGCTCGACGCTGGCAGCCAAATGTCGACCTGAAATGTTGGAAGAACTTAGACAAAGCACTCAGCCGATGCCTCTCTCGCAACTCAGTCGCTGTGGATCTCAAATGGTCATACACCTGTAGGAGCCCTGCTTTTCTTGAATCGCAGACATGGGATGAGAGATTGAATACGTTTTATGCACGGTGGAGGAAGGTTTTCGCCAAGGTTGACAAGAGGGGAATACTGGATCTCCGGATTAATCGTAGAAATACACTGCCCGAATGATACACCATCCCTCCATCGTCTCTCGCGATTGACCCTCGTCGTTTCCCTAGTGAGAGGTGATGTGCTCGTGCTATTTAATGTAGGACGATTGGGTATTCTATCTGCATTCGCGCGACTTTTTCATGTATTCTTCGTCGTACCTGAAACCCAAGATAAGATAAGATAAAGCTTCCGCATCCGCACGTGAGTCTACGTCATACGTTCGGTTGGTTTTCAAAAAGGCAAACCAATTGGAGGACGAAACGCACTGCCTTTCCCCAGGTTCACGACCCTCGACGACGATCACGCCCCCTCCACTCACCGCGTAAGCCGCATTGGTATGTGATGATCATTTCTGACGATATAAAGTCTCACCGAGGCCCATTTCACTTCTCCTAATTCTGTGAATCACCCCACTTTGAACATAAGTACGCCGGCCGCAGTTCAATTGGATCATCCCCTGCTTCCTCTCTCCTCATCAAGAATTCTTCTCTGAACGAATAATAACTCGACGACCTTTCTACGACTACGACAGCAAACAACAATGGGCGCTGCATCAGACACTGCAATCCGACGGGCACACCCCATCCTCTTCGGTGCCTTGGTTTTGTTCTCCATTATTGAGGTGAGCCTTCCCCGTCCTCCTCCTCGATGGCACCTGTTGACCACTCACACCCGACGTAGATGTGTATCGCCGCCTGGCTAACTGCGAGATACAACTCGAACAACGACGCTCCGTTCGGCTCCGTTCGCGTTAGAGTTCGATACATTCTCTTCTGTTCAATATGGACGATCGTCATGGGCACTGCCTTCCTCGTCTTCTTGGTTTTGGGCTCTGTTATGAGCAGCGTAGCGGCACACTTCATTTTGTACGTGTCTCATACTCGTATCCAATCACTACCTCATTGGCTGACCCTCGTTTGACAGCCTCGTCATTACCTTCATTCTATGGGTCGCTGCCGCCGCCGCTATTACAGAGGCTCTTGGAGGAGGTCTTTCCTGCAGTCACCAGAACTACTTCACATACTGCGGTCAACTCAATGCTGTTGAAGGTTTCGCTTGGCTGATATGGTGCGTTCTTGCCGTCAAATTCCTCCCTGTCTCGGACCGACACGTCTTCGTTCATAGGATTTTGGTGACCATCACCCTCATCATGGTCATCATCCGCGGAATTTCGGCTGCCAAGTCAGGCGGCGGCATCAAAGAAAGTATGACCGAAGCTTAAAGGGCTCAGACTTGTACTCCTTGTTCTCCTTCAACCTCCGACCCGTTCATGTTTATTCTTGCGACGAAGTGATTCCATTCAACAACGTCATCAATTGCTCTCTTGTTGTTACCGTAATCAACTTTGTTCGCTTTCGTTGTTGTTGTACACCACGCTTTATTTTTATCGGATTCAGACGCGAATACTAATTGAAATTGTTTGGGATGACGATGGTGACTGCTCTCTGTAAATCAGACCGATAGCGAGACTTTTGACAGTATTGGCGATGTCGTCATAGGTATGGGATCGATCGGGGATAGTCGATCATTCGATCGTTCCACCTTCAAGTGGCTCCCTGAAATTCCTTGAACATTGAACACGGGGTTCGAATCAGACAGGCACCAGCAACTCCGGTTGAACTAGGGTTGCCTCAGCATAAATGCAAAGTGTAATTTACGTATGTAATTTCCCGTAATTTACTGCTTATAATCCAAGCTATGTCGGGGGGTCCAGGGTGCATAGAGCAACCTTCAGGCCTCAGGAGGGGCACGGAGGCCGTACCCAGAGGACTTTGTTTGGGCCCACTTTTGGCACGGAAAGCCTCTGGAGCGCTTTTGCGGTAGAGTAGCTGTAGTTATGGCTCACTGACCTGTGGGTCCGTGACCTCATGCTTCTAGGTCTGGGCCTGATCCCTCTCTGAAGGCCTTCAAAACAAGGCCTTCTAACCGGACTCGACCCCAATCCCTAACCAAAACGCGCTTACCACCGGATTTTGGTTTTAATCCGACCAAGATTCTTGGTTCCGTAATTTACTGCTTGTATGTCCAGGGGAAATTTACACGCAACCCGGACCAGTTCGCACAGGTCGCATCTTAGCTCTGAAAAATCACAGCAAAAAAGCAGTACGTTTAAACCAACATAAATGTTTTATTCCGCCCCAAATAGCTCAACTCGTCTCGTATCAACGCTAATAGCCCCTTTCCACTGAACGTCGTCCCTTTGTAGCCCGCGCTACACCATATCTCAAAGACGATATTCGATAGCTGAGGAGAGCTCGAACATAACCCATCTCCTGCTATTCTTCCTTCATCGCCCCCTACAGCCTCCCTCGAATTCTGAAGACATAGACCACTCAAAGGCTGGTGGTTATCGAGAGCGGCTAACACTCCATCCAACTCCCTCCATCCTCTATATCCGCCCACCTCTTTCCACGTTGCGCCACTGCTTTCACACCCCCAAAGATCGAATGAGACTTTAAGTCTGCGTAACGAGGGAAATTTGGCTGGATCGCTGAAAAATTGGATGAGGGCTCGGAAGGGGTCTTCTTTGATGGAGATTGTGTCTGTGCCGACCACGAGGGATTGGAGGTTGTCGAAGCCGAGGTGGTAGGGGAGGTGGTCTTCGGTGTCTATATGCGTATACAACGTTCGGAAGTCAGTTCGTCAGAAAAGTAAAATAGATTCGAGAATGATGACTTACATTGGAAGTAACGCAGGGTAAGTCGTTCAAGTGATCTTCGCGCCGAGTGTAGTATTGTCCATATGCCATCGGCATCGTTGGGGTTCCAGACGTAGACGTGGATTTGCTTAAGTTTCGAAAAGTCGAGTGTCGACGAAGTGTGAGGCGGTTCTGAGTACTTTTCGTCGTCCTCGTCCTCACTCTCTTGGTCGCCTACACCTTCACCCTCGTCCTCCGTAATCCCTTGACCCACCACCTCCCTCCTCGAGTCCTGATCGGAAATTCCCTCTTGTTGACCAAGACTTGAAATCAAATCCAACAGTGGCCTCAAGTGTTCCAGATTCAACACGAGGTACTCCAGGTGAACCCGCTTCTGAAAAGTCCTGCTTCGCCTTGTCCTCGTTCCCTCTCTTCTTGTCCTTCTTCCAGTCGTGTCTGCCTCACTCCATTCCCTTGAACCTTCACCGCTTCCTGAGTCCGAGATACCCGAAACATGCGTCGAATTCAAGGGTGTGTACGGTTTTGGGTCCGCACCCTTCCCGTTCTTCGGAAACGAAGACGCGAGGACGCCACCTGTAGAAAGAGAAAGAACCTCGGAGCTCGAGAAAAACCCCGGTGAGCTACCAGTCGCAGTAGACGTTGACTGTCCCAGTGTCAACATTGAATCCAAGTCTGACAGACGCGTGCCTGTATGCTGATTCCTCGTTTTGGGAGACGTACTGGAGGTGGTGGAAGTGGTGGTGGGTGGGACATCATCAAAACGGTTTGACAGGTCAAAGTACCGAGAAGCTGAATTTTGGGAAGCCGACGAGGATGATGGCTCTAAGGGAGAAGAGGCCGAGTTCGGTGAGGTTGCAGAAGAAGGCGTAAGGGCAGGAGTAGAAGACGAAGACAAAGAAGGGGAAGAATTTGATGATGGTGATTCTGACGCTAACGAAGAAGTCGTCAATGATATCGATAACTCTGCCTGAACCATCGTCGTAGAATCGGACTCGGACGCCGAAGAGAGCGTCGACGTCGCAGAGGAAGGGGGCGAATTCGAGGGGCCGACAGGCACCCCAACCGAAATCAACTCGAGGTGCTTCAACTCTGTAAAAGACGACACATAGACCTCCTCCAACGGATATATGTTCTCCAATGTCACCTTCTTCAGGCTTGGCAACGCAAAGACTTTCTTCAACGCCCCAGCCAAACCTCCTGCTCCCCTTCCTACTGACAAGGCTACACCGTCGGCGACGCGAAGGTTCGGGGACGCGATTCCATTCCCGATCAAATGAAGACTTTCCAGTCTGACCAGCTCTCGGAGGATGGCATCCAACACCGAAGTCTCATCATCTCCGTCTCCCTTCCCTTTACCGGCGTTGGCGGAGGAGCCGGAGCTGGAACTCGCGGCGGGAAGACTAATCCTCAACGTCCTCACATACCCACACAAATGGGAGTTCCGGGCAAGCGATAATCGAAGTTTTCGCTGTTGTTCGTGTCCATAGGGGTTTTCGCAATAATCAAGCGAAACGGAGCGATAGAGAAGCTTTCTGGCGATTTGTAAGAGGGATTGGGAGGCGAGGGCGGAGGAAGCTAGCGTGAAGGGGTCGTTTCTGTGCTCCAGAAGGATGAGTTCCAAAACGTCGAGGTGCAGTATGCATTGATGTGGGTGTTGGTTCGCGTGGCCTGATGGTTCTCCCAAAGGCGGTGGTAACGATGGGGATAGAGCTGTTGGGCGGTCCATGGGCAAGAGTGAACGAGAAATATCCGAGATGGAGTGGTACGCTCGGTCTTAAGAACGTCAAAGGGCGTATCGACCACCTTGGAATATGTACGATCCTGCTCAAATGGAGAGCTTTATCAGCGATCCGTGGACAGAGCGAATTCATATATGATAGTCACCTGGATTGCAGACCCTTGATACAGTATTGACAGATCGTGGGGACCAGGGTCGCTTGATCGCCTGGAATGGAAGCTACCTCCAGTATGGCGAAGGCAGTATGTGACGGTATGTCCTGTCCGATATATTGCAGTCACCGTTCTTCACTGACAGACGGGACGGGGATGTAGTGGTAGCAGCAAAGGGTACGATGGGTATGGTGGGCACGGTGGGTATGGGTATGAGGGGGGCTGGGCTAGGTTCGAAACTCTCAAACGAATCCAGACCACACCCCTTTTATAACTTTCGTCCCATGTCCAACGGAAATGTCTGTCCGTCTGTCTGACTAGCCGTCCTGCCTGCCAGTCAGATACAGATGGATCATCAACGGAGTGATCAAAATCGGACACGAACCTAAAATTCGTAAGTGGAAGGTAGTATCAGTACGTGTGGAAAGTGTAAGAGAAAGAAAAAATAGGAAAGGAGATCCAAAGATGGCGTACGACACACACATGTACACACGCTCGCCCCATCATCAGTAGCCCGAATCGTTCAATGCAGGCAGCGCGCATCCCTGGAAGCTCTGCAGCACTGCTTCTTTCAGAGTAAACTGGAACGTACGCTTACTTGAGCTTGATTGTTGGCTTGTTTGGTTCGACACTGGACCCACTGGCATATCCATTTGTATGTGGGCTTGACTCCCGGGTGGCAGCCAGCCTTTATACATAGACGTAGCCGGTGACCAGAGTCAGCCAGTAATCAGATAAACTTCTGCCAACCAGACGTTTACCGCGGCATGTACGTAGTCGTAGCATCTTCATCAGCGAAGGGGTCAAAGATGAAGGTGAAGAGCAAATATGGATCGAAACCCGTATCACAGGATACTCGTCACCGTTGAGCGCTTGATGAAGATGATGATAGGAGTNAAAAAAGCTGATACGCAGACGAAAACCGTAATTCCCAGCAATGATTGAATCAATCGATGACGATGACATGTCCACCTCCGATGTTGCCGTCAACTCTGCTAAATAACGGCAGCCAGACGTACGGCCTTGGCGCTGGCGGCTGGAAGTAATCGATAATTGCCGAAAAGTCGACAACCCTTCGCAAAATCCGCTATGTTCGAACTCTTGATAATGATCCATCCTCGATCAATCTGACCCCAAACTCCATCATCATCATCGTTATCGTCATCGCCATGGGTGAGCGCCTGAGCGACCTGTGAGAGCCACTTTACGATGGCATTCGAAATGCCGCAAGACGCTTACAAGCCTCCACAACGTTCCCGTCATCAACATTTGCAACCGAAAACCGGACCCACCGCTCGTTCTCCTTAAAATCATCACTCCGCGGCTGTCGCATCGTACCCTCTTCCTCTTGGCGTTTCGTCGTGGTCGTCGGGGTGAAGAAAGTCGCCGGGAGCGCCAGTAACCCATCCTTTTCCACCAATTGCTTCGCCAGACCCTCCGCTCTAACGCCGTCAAACGGATGCCTGACAAACGCAAAATACCCTCCCTGCGCGCCGATCTCCCAGCTGGGAGGAAGATTATTCTTGAAAAGCACATGTCGAGCTTGAACAGCCTGCGCGTTCTTCCGTACGAACTCCCGAAGAGAGCTTGCACTTGAAGAAGAGTTTGGATTTGAATTTGCCGTCGGCAGTAGCAAAGATGCCAACCCAAGCTGGACAGGTCGGGGAGGGCATATTTGAAGGCAATCGAGCACTGTCTTGACACTTGAAAGGAACTCGGGGGAGGCTACGATTGCACCTAATCGGTGCCCCGGAAGGCAGTATGACTTTGAAAACGAGAAGAGGTGGATGAAGGTGGACCTCCACGGAGTGGCTGGTCGAGTGAATATGGAATGGGGAGGCTCGTCAGATGGTACGAAATCACGGTAGGTTTCGTCAACGACTAAGGCGAGGTGGTGCTTGGCAGCGAGATCGGCGAACGAGGCTATCAAGGATGGTGGATAGATTGCTCCAGTCTACATAGTAAGAAATAGAGGAGAGTCGCCAGTGAGTGACGTGCGCATGCCAGTTGTCAATTGAACTCACAGGATTATTTGGAGTGACTAAAACGATCGCCTTCGTTCTTGCAGTAATTAAAGCCTCGCACCGAGTGACGGCAGGCAAAAAACCGTCCTCCGGGAGCGTTGGCAGCCCGACAGTCTTGATCCCGAGTAAACTCAAGTCCATTCTAAAGGTTCGTTGAATGGCCGAACTGTCATGGAAGAAAGGGCTTCGGTCTTACTCGTGATTGAAGTACCTATAATGATCAAAATTAACATCAATACGACCATTTCCGATGGCTCCATTCAAGTGGTTGAGACTTACCATGGAACAGGGAGGATTATTTCATCTCCAGCGTCAGCCAAGGTCATAACGACTGCCATGAAGGCAAGGTTACACCCCGCGGTCAGCGCGACGTCTTCGATTTTGATATCCGCCTGCCATCCATACACGGCCTTCATTTCCTCGACCAACGCCGAGCGAAGGGAAGGCTCACCATCCCAACGACAATAACTAAAATGGTCTGGGGAAGCACTTGCCTGGGCGATTGCGGCTCTCAGTTCTTCGGGAGGCGGGATTCCAGGCACCCCCTGGGACATGTCGATGAGAGGTTTGGACGGTGTTGCTTTGTACCGGGCGGCCCATTCGTACGCCTTCGGAATGCTAGAAAATGGGTGAGCCAAAGTGACTTGTGGACGGACGGGGTTCTTACGGAGGGGAAATGGTGCTGAGAACGCCTCGAGACAAGGAAAATCCCAATTTTGCCGTCATGGTCGTGGTTCAAGAAGATACGAAGGCAGGGACGGCGATATCGATCCTGGGTATCAGCGGACCGGGTGGTTGCCGGTGCCGATAACTTGCCTATCTATCCCAGAGTCAATGGCGGTCCCCAGAGGAAGTGTTATTGACGTACTCAAACATAACGGTTTAGCCAGAGGTCGAGCTTCCTATTCCCATCTCGAGCACACAGTCCTCCCGTCCAATCCTCCGCATCTCTTCCACAACCTCGCCAACCCTGGAAAATTCCTGCCACCCGGCAAGCGATTCACCGGTAGAACTGCCATTGGCCAGATCCCCTGGTACGCGCTCGGCGAAACGGACCTTCAGAGCCAGCCATTGCATGGCTTTAACGTTGGACACGAATTCCTCAATGTCGTCTCCCCTGCCTTGAGCGTAGATAACTCCTGGATATCCGACCTTGGCAAACCCTGCAAGCTTCAGAGAGGATGACCACTGTTGCAATGAACGTCGCTTTTTGGAGGACACGAGGTGGTGCGAGGTGAATAGGACATGATGGGGCGACGCCGGCGCCGTGAGAGCAGATTCCTGACGCGACGTAGTTGTAGAATCAGGTGGCTTCTCCAGTGGCGCTTCGTGCAGCAGAGGCACGAGGTGAAGAGACAAAAGGTTATACAAGGGGAACCTGAGTGACAGAACCGGTCAGGTATTCCGCGAGCCGGGAACAAAAAGAGCAACATTAAAGCGTACTCAGTATCCTCCAGTTCTTCCCTCTTCTCCCTGATTATTGTAAGCCACCGCTCCTGCTCTCCCCGACTGAGGTTGTCGCCTTTGACGGAGATTAAGTCGTCGCTGGTGGTCATGAACATCGTGACCTGCAACCAAACCGGTTTCCCATCGACTTTCAGCGTGAAGGCGGCCATGTTCGCTTGCTGTCTAGTAGAGGGTTCATCGAGATCGACTTCACTATTTTGCGAGAGGACTTGGCTCCAAAACCCTTCGTCTTGAATGAATTCCATGCTCTCCCCGGGTAGTAGAGAGCATTGGATAACCTGCAGCTCTTCAAACCGAGTTTGCGTTGGGGTCATCACGTTCGAGACCCCGACTGGGTTCAATTGCAGAGCTAGTTGAGTGGATTGGATTGAAAATAGGAATATTGCGATAAGACTGGCTGGCAATTAGCAGCTATGGACGACCATCAGCAATGGACTGCAGGTCAAAACCTTCCGATCCAAACAAAGACAAACCTGGTGTACCCAACTCGACGCTTTGTACTTCGTAACCGTAACCTAATATCAACTGTCATTGCAGTGATATGTCACTCCAACTCGATCGCTCGCCAGAGCGTCGTCAGATCGTAAGCCAAGAATGCTTGATATAGCCAGGAGGTAAGTACAAGGAATACCTTCCGAGGCCCATGACTGCCACTCTTTTTTGTCTTCAGGTTTATGTGCATCGAATTTGAAGTAATGCATTCATCCAATGGCCGCTCTCATGAAAAACATGAGCATCGCATCCTTTATGATACTGTAGAACTTATACAGCTGAGTCCCAGTGAGGGTCCGACAAAGCGTTGCCGACGCAGCTGAGAGACGCGGAGCAGGGTCAATGGTACAAAGATATTCGTCGCATCATCGCCACTTTACTAACGCTCCTTTGTATTCAGGTGGAGCATCCCGAAATGGAATTGCTCAATCAGTAGGCGTCTGAATGGGAACAATCGACGATTTAACTGAGCGTGTGTCTCAGTCCGTTGCAGACCATTTTCTGATCAACAGCACTTGAGCGTAACTTTCGACGTTAGGATGATTGCCCTGTCTTACACTGCTCGACAGTGACTGGTTCGATAAACTGTTATCACTCTTGGAACAATGCACTCTTATGTTAGTTGGAAACGACTGATTTAGGTGCCTGATTGGCAGCGAAAATGACCTGATCTCGATATCAACTCCCCTTGTCCCCCATCTATATGAGTTGGGACCCCTCGCCTTCCAGTTCCCAATCCTCGACGACTTCCCCTACCAACCTATTTTTCTTCAGTATGTCCACTGTTCACCATAATGAACAGCTCAGAGAGGCACATCACTTCAGTATGGGCGACCTGATGATTAACATCGGTGCTCCCCAGCAACCTAGCACAATCAACAATTTTGGCAGCAATCAGCGGTCGCAGGGTGCACCGAAAAGTGCACCCCCGAGTATGTAATATCTAAAAGCCGCTCCGAAAAGGCCTACTGACAACCACGGTGACAGACATGAGCCAGAGCGGAGTTGGCTCTTATTTCGGTGGGTCTGCGTACCCAACGCCTCCAGCAAGCTATCCAAGTTCAGAGGGCGCACCAAAGCGGCCTGCTGCCCCTCGAGTGGGGCAAGGCAACCGTTCTCATCACCCCCGTGTAGACCGATCGTTCATGCCCCCGAGTAAGTCGAACAAAGGTTTGATACAAGTTCAGACGTAGTGACGTCGTTTTTGCAGATCCGGACGTTCGTGCAAATCGTACTGGCCAGCCCTCGCGTCCGGCTGTAAGGCCCATCCAAGGCCTTCCCACTCCTAATCCCAGCCTCCGATCTTCTGCGAACGTAGATCTGGAGGAAGAGGACATCTATGAAGAAGCAAAAGAGGTAATCGTTTCGGATGCTCCTCATCCCACCACTTCCCCGTCCGGTCCTGCCCCACGTATGCGAGACACGGTCTTCCTCGCGGACGGTGCCAAAGCGGCTTTGGAGAACGCAATGCCGGTCATCCAGCGTTTCTTTAGCAAAGCTGGCCTGAAGAATGACGAATGGATTGCGCAGGTCGGTTTCGACGAAGAGGAGCTCTTTGAGAGGAACTGCTACGAGGAGGTGATCGTATTCACCATCTTGAATCCAGCGGTTGCTGTCAAATCTATCGACCGAAGGAAACTGAAGAGCCATTTTGCGAGGTTCCCCGTCGTTATTCGGTCTCACTCTGGTGAAGATCGCTGTACGGAAAGAGGATCAGGAAGGGCTCGCGTTGTAAATGCATCAGCTCATGAACGCGAAACGCATCTCTTGGCAAACATGGCACAACATACTGCATCTGTCTCGAAGGACCTCCCAAAAATTCCTGACTATGCCAAGATAGCTTTCACCGCAGAGACCGGATTCTCTGGACTTGTAGATCCTAAAGCTCGGCTGACTGTGGAGGCAAGCCTAGCTCACAAGGTACGAAGACATGCCGCTTCTGAATACACAATCGAATGCTGAAAATCTACATGTAGGCTGCCAGGGATCATGATGGAGCTCACCGAAGTGTCGAATTCAGCAAGCTTGATTTCAGGATGTCCGGTCAACGTAATCCGTTCTTCCTGAAGTTTGCTCATGTTTCGGTAGCGAACGGAGAGAAGGACGTCACTGTCAAAAAGCCTGCGGAAGTACCCCGTCTGGCGGATAGTTTCAAGGAAACTATCGCCAACAAGACAACCGAGTCTCGGACTCAGAGCCTCAGCATCAATGCGTCTGCAAGCCCAAGCGCAACTGGCCAGGTATCTCGGACCAAGGGGAGCGAAACGTCAAAGTCTAGCGAGCAGACTCATAATCACCACTGGATTGATTGGGAGTATCTCGTTCATGGAGTGAAAGTCAAGTACCAGAATGCCAAAACTGAGGCTCTCAAATCACAGTCTCTGGTTGAAAACGACAATCTTCCTAACTTCTCCCTTCCAATCTCGTCTTCTTCTACTACCGAAACTGAGCCCGAGGACGACATCATCAAAATCCGCTTGACCTCGTTCTGGACCTACAGAGTGGATAAAGACGACGTCTTGGAGCCGGAGCAATTTGGGGCTTTGAAACGGGTTTGGCAGCGGGTAGCGTTGTGGCGCTTCAAGGAATCCAATCCAAAGCCTGCTCCCGGTTTCACCAATTTTGTTCATTGTGTTGATTTGGAAGTCTCGACGGAGTTTCTAGGCATGGTTAAGGATTGGAAAAGAATATCCTCGCATCCAAATGTGACTATGGATTTTCTGGACAGGGCGGTGGAATGAGATGACCGTAACCTATTATTTATTTTAAATTATTGATCAAGAGAACTCGGGTAGTAGTACTCCACTTTAGCAACCTCTGTCGTTCATGATAGATGAGCGCTTGAGCCACTCAAACCTTTCATTCTGGATGTAACAGTTTCTAAGTGATGGGCAATGTTTTGTGACGATAAGCCAACTTATTGTTGTGATAAGAACTTTTTGATTTTGTCCAGTCCGGTCCCTCATATACAAGGATTCTCTTTTGTCTGCTGCTGACTTTCTTCATATTCAGGTCCAATGTCTGAAGTGAATATATTCAGGGGTCGTTTAAAGGAGAAACGATAACACCGCACTCTACGTGATGCCGAGTATTTCATTTAACTGAGGGTGTAGGCTCAGTGTGGGTACCCCGACCCGTTGCATACAATGTTAGTTGTCAGCTCAGAGGCCCACAGTACTTCATATATCGTGGAGGTTCGTACACAGATGAAAGTTTTCCTTCCATACCCACATTAATCTCGCTAGCTCTTCCTTGTATTCAAGTGTAACCTCTCAGCGGTCCCAAAATGAATTCACGTATTCGGTAAGGGCCCAGTGAGAAACAATAGCTGATGATACCCGAGAGTTCATATCACTGGATATATAGGTCCCGATGTGTGTCTTATCAGTTGTTACAGGGCACGGCCTGTGCTCCTCGAGCCACACTTGAACGTTTAGGTTGAGCTTCCTCTGTCACATTTCTTGTCAGTGGACGGTTCAACAAAAGGAGGTATTCTCGGAACAATGCGCTCTTTTGTGCTGATTGGCAACCATCGAATCGAGTCTGAGAATTTCTGACACAAGTTTATCTTCGTATGGCCGAAAGATGCCCTCAGAAGATGGTGCACAAGGGAAAGATCGACCTCAGTAATCTATTAATAAGCTGGGTTTTCACTCTCTCCGATTCCTCATTTTCGTATATCCAACTCTCTAATTCCACAGCAAAAACTCAGCTTCCATGGAACTTCCACAATCTTCACCCAGCGCCAGGAGTTTCGAGTTCTTCAGGAACGCAAGTAACGTCAGTATTGGACAAACAACTTTCAATCACGCTCAAGGCTCCACGAACCCTGTTTTCAATAATACTCACAATAACTACCTCGACTCTCGAGGAGCTACACAAGGGACATCATCTAGTACGCCTGAAACGTCAGTAGTTCTGAAACGCTCCTCACCACTATATGCAGGCGACGATTCCCCTAACGATGCGCGCCAAACTGCCAGGTCCAGCGGGCTGGATCAAGCTAACTTTGCGGTTCTGAACCAGCATCTGAGTACGCCAACTAGCTATAGTTTCCGGTCCACAGCTGCTAATGTAACCTTCATACAGAGGCTACAAGTGCTCGCAAACGTCGGTCTAGATCTCCAGTAGGGATCCAAATCCCTACCCCTGCTCCAAGCTCGCTCTCCCCGGATCGGTCCACGATATCGGGTTCGGAATCAGAGCTCGAGGGGGAAGAAGATAGTCCCCGCGGCAGGCGGTGGACTAGGGAGGTCGATCATACCGCTGATGCCCAGCACTCGTTGGCTTCGCAACCTGCTCCCGAGTCCATAGCACCCCTTCCCCAGCTGCGGCATGTCATCATAGCCGCCGAGGGCGCCAAAACAGACCTCGAAAGTATGCTGGACAGAATCGAAAAGATTCTAAAAGATGGAGGGATTAAGAGGGATCAATGGATCGCCCAAGTCGGGTTCGATCAAGAAGCGCTATCCCTCTACGACCGTAATTTCGAATACCAGGAAGCAATCGTTATCACGATCCTGGACTCATCCGTCAAAGTCAAGGCTATCAAGATGGACGAATTGCAGCAATGTCTGTCATCGTACACTATCTCAGTAAGGCTGCCCGACGGCGAAACTCTGAAAACAAGGTCCTCCGCTTTACCGTCTCAAATTGCTGACCAGAGAGAGCGACGAAGAGGAGGGAACTTTGAAAATGCGGCTATGGACAAGCTTGCTGATAACACTGGAAGTCGGAATTTATTAGTTCTCCCTGCGACACGACCCGATGATGCATACATCGAGGTCAAGACTTTCGACAAGCTCAGCCAAAATCACACCGAAGGAGAGGTGGCTACACACTTTGCGTTCGATATCAAGGTATGTGATTGCAGCCGCAGCAACTCAACCCAGTGTGTACGCTAACCGACTACTGGCGAGCAGAAGACCGAAAATGGATCGTCGATCGAGTTCCACAATCTCTCGTTCACAGGACCACAACTTCCAAATAGGCCTTTCTACATCCAATATGGGCACGTCAGAGTCTCAGGCGATGGCACCGGAATCCATCGTGCGATCCAGTATCCCGAGAACCAGCCAGGCCATGGAGACGATTTTAAAGTCATCAAGGCTCATAAAACGCTCAGTGGCATCGTAAAGAAAGCAGCCGCCAAGATCCTGGGTAAGAGTGGGCCGGAAGTCACTGTGGAATATGCCACAACGCAGGGAAGAGAAGACCAGGAGGGGGAGGAATGGACGAAGAAGGTCAATTCTGTCCATCACGAGGAGGTACCTGGTGGCTGGAAGCTCAAATTTGACACCTCCGCACTTCGTAGGACGACTTTCCGACCACCCCGCAAGTCGGGTGACTCCACGAATCGTGGGATGGTCGCCGATTTCTCGTTGGGTCGCTTGGCAGGCCCAACGCAGGAAGAAAGGGTCACGATCAAATTCGCTTCACTTTGGGCTCTTCATACAGACAATAATCAGGTTCGCAGGACGGCCAATCCACTGAAACGAATACGGAAGGATAAGCTTAGGAAGGGCAAAGGAAAGGACATGGTTGACGTCGAGTCTTTGCCGATGTTCACCAACTTCGTTCATCTGGTGGAAATAGTTTTCCCTAGCAATTTCTCGGGGATTATTGCAGATAATGAGTCCCATTCCCCTGGCTTCATCGACTTCACTTTGCCCACTCCATGAACGAGTCAGGACTTCTCATTATTGTACCATTGGAAATTGCTCTGGTGCCAGCGATGATCTAATGGCTCGAACTCTTCACTTAGGCAATTAGCTCTCTTACCAAAACTGTTTTTGTTTACTTCCAGTATCGTAAAGTCAAATAATAGGATCTCTTCGTGTTTCTGGTCCTAGATTGTCCCTCGAGGTAATTCTACAACACAGCTCATTGTAACAGTTTTAGTCTAGCATCGCCATTGGAGTGAAGAAGTGTGCTATGTTTATGAATGTTCATTCGCTCGGCAGGCTAGAGCCTGGAAAAACAGAAGTATAGGTCCGTAGGAAAGTTTAAATAGACAGCAATCTGAGACCGTTCATTATGAGGGTGAAGACTAGCCACAGGGACATTGTTGAGAGGCTCTCTATGTTTGAAGCGGCAGAAGTTGCCATGCATTCTGCCTTGGGCAGAGTGAGAGCCGAGATCGAGTTGCCGCAAGGAACGTATACGACCGAATAACCGATGACATTTTCGGGCTCTATCTGAACGAAAGAGAGCGTTCTATTTAAGGGGTTTCAAGAAGGTTGTCAGAGAGAGTACAGAATAATAGCACGCCTTCGATAAAAATCGGAGGGGATGAAGGCAAACGCACCTATCATCAATTTTCATCTTGCCAGGTGTAGAATAGTATGATATGTTGGCAACAAGACCACCCTGAAAACCAAACTTAATCAGCCCCACATCCAACAGCGCTGAGAGAGGCACGCACAATCTGACCCGGTGGTATGCTAACCTCAATCTCCTGTGACTTTGTGGTTTTCATCGATGAGGAGTTCTTGATGGTCGTAGTTGATATTGCGCTGGGACCAATCAATCCGAGGGAGGTTCCAACGGTCCATTCGACCCCGAAAGAGTGTTCCAGCTCAAAAGTGCCTCCAAGGGTTGTTTTTGTATTCTCCGAATTGCCAACGACGCAATTGGCCACAGATTGTCCAATAAGGACACTGTAGCTCGCTGTCGTCGTTGAATTGACCTTTTAGACCAAACCAAGGAAGCTTTAGTCAACGTCTTTGTATTAAAGGGCGCTTCCTTACCGACGATGGTGTGAACGCGCATTTGGACTTGCCGCAAGGAGCGCAGTTGTTTATAACCAGAACTTCGGGACTTAATGGTGCCGGCTGTTCGGGTACTGGACTGGGAGTTGAGGATCCTGAAGGGAGGTACGGTGTTCCGGAAGTGGTAGTAGAGATTGGAAGGGTAGAGGTGGAAGCTGTAACAGTGACCGTAGTAGGCGACACTGTGGAAGTTGTTGCGTTGTCTGGATTTACCGGTATGATCCTCCACAATTCAGATCCTGTCGCATTCGCCGAAGGAGAGACAATCACCTGTTTGGAAAAGCTCGTTAGCTCTATGCGGACCGGAAGGCGGTATCATACTCACTTCATTTGATGTAAAAGGGCCTCCAACCTCTGCCCAAGGAGCCCAGACAAGAGAGCATTCCGCGGTAGAGCAGATGCTGTTGGGAGAGGTACATTCGTTAGCGGATTTACAAATCAAACGTAAGGATGCACGAAGCCCACCTGTGGTACACAGCGTCGACCTGTCTCAAGTACCAAGTCTGGGTCCCTTGATTGGAAATGAGAAGCGAGGAACTAGGTGCTGCCGTGATGTAGCTCGTGTTCAAAGCTACATTCAGGATGCTAAATGTCGTATTCGTTGCATCTGTGGGTTGAAATGTCCACTAGTGGTGGTATGTAGATGAATGAAGGAATGATCTAGAGTTCGTATAACTTACCTGTTCTGAAAGCGACGTGGTATTTGCACCAAGGGTGGCGTTTACTGGGGCAGTCGTGGTGTTCGCGAATTGCAGAAACCCACCAGGGTGGTAGGGCGAGTAGATGTTGTACGGTGCCCCGGGGACGATCCGCACGCTGGTCATTTTGAGAAACTAGAAGGAATAGAAGGGACCTTGGTGCGTGTCAGGTACGATAAGGAACGCTCATCGCTTACTTTATATTATGCAAAACATAAATTGCGATACCAACACCGCAAGGCTCAAGTCACAGCCTGGGGAGATTGGATGGAGAGCGGGGTGTTCAGCTTCACCTCGTGGCTTGGCTTGCTGGCTGTGTGTACAATATGAGTCCTTATAAAAATGATTGCATGGAAGCATCTAGACGCCGGGCGTCTACAGCCTTTTCTTTAAATGGGCTCTTTTCAAGGCTATATCGCCTTGAATCTCACCTTCAGGAGCAATGGCTCTAATGATTTTAGTCGACCGCGACTTGCTCCACGACCATAGCACCAACTGCCGTGAAGATATTCTGGAGTGAGTTGGGATTTATTGAACCAAGGGGCACGATGACAATGCTGTTAATTCATTTAAACCTAGAAAGAGTCTGCACGCCCACGGCTGTTACAATAGACGTTCGGATCCGGGATGGTACACCTGTCGCCTCGTGTGCATTCCGGCTGCATCATTTCGCCGGATGTTATCCTCTAAGGCCTGGGTTTGTTCAGTCAGGGACAACCCGCCGTCCTTGGTTCCCGAGTCAACGGATTTTGTACACGCAGCCCTTGAGCAATTCTGGACTGCCTCGAGGTCTGATGCTTAAAAACTGCTGAGCCTCGCCGTAACCATTCTGGGTCAAAGACAGCTGTGATAGCACAATGGCGATGTGTTTACGGAAGCATGCTTGATGTCAGACAGACGTGCCTCTGCCACGCGTCCGATAGCCAATATTATGGACTATCGAGACAATACAAAACCNTGAGAAGTGATAAAGCAGTTGATTCTACACGCAACATAACAGCCATTTAGATAAACACGTCCGAATGATCATGAAAAGCTCCGAGTGTCCTTCAATAACAGAGGGTCCGAGTCCTTGGCAGAAGTTGGATCTCGATAGAAATATCAAAGCAATGTCACGACGCCGGACAGAAACGCCAGTCCCAGCGCTAACAATGGCATCCTCCTTAAAGTGGGACAACCTGACCTAGGCCTAGGGGGACACTCGGATTCCGGGAGCGCGAGAGCTTCGAATGGGGTTCCGCAAGTAGTATAGAGCACAGAATATTCCAGAACATTTTCCGGTTGGACGGACACAAACGCAAGTGTCCTAAAGGTAAAATTGGGTCAAGGATAAATTGAAAGAGACTCGCGAGAGGTGAATTGAGTTCGGAACGTACCTGTTGTCAATCGCTATCCGTCCAGGTGTCGTTATGTATGACACCTTCGCAACCAAAGCGCCCTAAACAAAGGGAAGGAATCTGTCAGTCTAGGGTATACCACGATGTATGGTCACACGTACAGCTTGACCAGGAGGAATGTTTACTTCAATCGTTTGAGATTGTGTAATCGTCTTCGCCGTGTTTCGTGTCTCAGAAGTACTGAAATCAAGTCCTGGGCCGATTCGGAGACCGAGGGAAAAACCGGACGACGTTTCGACCCCAAACGAGTGCCGCAATTCGAATGACCCTCCGAGAGTTGTCTTAGTGGATTGGGTGCTATTTGGACCGCAATTGGCGACAGGCTGGCCAATGAGGATGCTGAATGTTTCAGACGAGGAGCCATCCTCCTTAGATTAGGGTCAGCTGATTCCGAACAGTCTTGAATATCAGAAGGTGCTAACTGATGGGTCGAATACACATCGATCATTTCCACAGGGAGGACAATTTTTTAAGGCCAGGAGGCGCTGATCTACACTGGGTGTTCCTGTGGGGGACGGTGGAAGCCTTCGTGTCGATGTTCGCGTCGACGTTGCCGAGGTGGCGCGGGTTGTAGAGGATGCAGAGGTGGCAGACGTTGTGGAGGTTGTGCCCGAAGGCAAGGCGGTGGCAGTACCAACGGGAACGATCCTCCACAGCTCTGCTCCCTCTAATCTGCCTGGAGCGGCGAGAACGATCTTCACAGTCGTTGATGACTCAGTGAGGATACATAATATGAGAATTCGGGAGACTTGCCTCGTTATCTGTCGAATCGCCCCCGACTTCCGACGACGGCGCCCAAGCAAGAGAGCAATCTGGATCATAGCATACACTACGATAGTGAGAGCCTGAATGAGCGAGTTGCAGAAAGGCGAAAATTACGTGTGGAATTCCTCGTCGACTGGAGTCAGATACCAGAGTTGAGGCTCAGTGCTAGAAGAGAGTAGTGAATCCGTATTTGACACATAGGTCTTGAACTCCCAGTTCGCGATGGTAAAGGCGGAGCCATCAGTGTCTGACAGTTCAAAAGTCCACTAGTGCTATGTGTCAACAGTACGCTCTGAGCATCTATTTTATCAACGGACGTACCTGCTGCGAAACATCCTCCACATAGGAGCCGAGCGTTGCATATGCTGAGGTAGTTTGGTTTGGGAACTGGAGGTATCCGCCATCATGATAAGGTGTAGAGATGCTATACTGCACTCCCGTCGTGATCTGAATACTGGCCATTTGGCTGGAAAAATGGGGGAAGCTTCATGTAACAGAGCTGTGGCCAAGGCGCTCATAATTTATGTAGACTGTTACAATAGAGTCGACGCCCGCATGTTACAACATGCCCAGTGTGTTATCGAACCATCAACTCGGTGTGTCCGCATGTTGTGAGCGCCAGGAATAAAGGGCCGACATGCGAGATTGTTTGAGAGCAATGCATGGCTCGAAACTGTTGCTCTATCGAGCGCCTGCCGAGTTCACCGGGCAGTTCAGGGATAAAAGAAGGCGGCGTGTCAACGCGACAAGTTTCCTTGGGAGCAAACACTATTGGGATCATTATTGTCCTCCAATTGGAAGCTCTTTTGCTCCCAGATCAGCTCGTAGTCTTAGAATGGAGTTTCAATTTATCGACAAGCTTCCATCTGTCAAATGCTCGGGATGAGTTTGCAGCGCCCGACGTCACAGAACATGAAATAAACGCCCATGAGTAATAGCACACCTGGTGGGAGGCCCTCATGCACCCGATGCAAAGATCTCCCCGCTTCCAAAACGACTCACCAGCAACCCGGAGCGCCTTTGAACTCTTTTTGGCCATAACTTGATATATTGCGATGACACGGGGTTTCTGGGAAACGGTGCAGCATTCGTTGGCAAGGACGCGCCTGCATGGCGTTGTTGTTGTTGGTTTGGCCGAACCTGCTTGAAGCCTTTGACAAACATAGCCAGACAGCCGCGAATTCGAATGCCTCTCGCGCACGGTTTGAACGTTGTTCCTGAACTTCGGGAAATGTTGATTCTTCAGCATTTCGAAGGACTGCTCTTGGTGATATTCTCGGCCCTGAAGTCTATATAAACCACTAGGATGATTGTGGAGCAACCATTACTCGCAGGCTCGACGATCAGAGACTTCCGCGACAATGGTCCATTGGAGATCCCTGGCGACATCTGTGCTCCTTGCTGCAGGGTCCGCTCATGCTCTGCTTCGCTTTCCTTGCTCTCAACTAGTTACCCAGCGCTTTGATCCGTGAGTGAAATAATTGCTGGACTTACTGTATCTAACGTCGTCGATAAAGCCTAGTGACTCCAGGACAGGTGTCTCCTCATGTCCATCAAATCATTGGAGGGGTGCGTGACTTTATCCTGGGATACCTTCCTAGCTTGACAGTACCTTAATCTCCTTTGCTCTCCAGAATGCGTAGGTCGCTGGTCAAATCATAGAAACTCTGTCTTGAAATACGTTTTTAGATTTAATTTGACCATGGACCCTGATCTCGATGTGCCCAACCTTGCCACCTGCACGACGTGCCGTTTCAAGGAGGACAAGTCAAACTACTGGACTGCGGTAATGTATTTCAAGCATCCCAACGGGAGCTACATCAGGGTGAAGAACGCCTTTAGCCTGTGCTGTTTGTCCTTCTTACTCCTCGCTATCGGCCCAGGTTCCCCAAATTCCCAACCACTTCACCACGGAAGCAAAAGGCGGCATGACTGTGTACTACATCCAGCCTCCTGACCTCAGCCCAGTCACTGCTTTCCGCAAGGTAACGCAGTGGATTACCTTCCTCACTCCTCCTCTGACCTCTGCGCAGGGTTTCCGCATGATCACAGGCGACGCAATGTACCGTAAGCCCGTACACACCAATGAGAAGAGCGGGGAGCGCTGGGCGACATCGTTCCGATGCTGGGAGTCGACGGGCCCATTCGATTATTCCAACAGTCATGCTATTGGTCCTGGTCCGTTCGATAGCGTTAACCTCCCCAATAGGCCCTGTCTCGGTGGCATACGTTCAAACACTTTCTTCCCATCGTAGGGTTATGCCGTTCCTTCTCGCAACCAGATCTGACCACGCGCTATCAGGTGCTGGGACGGTGTTAACCTCGACTCCCCTGATCATAAGGTATATACTAATGGAGGTACAAGACTCCTTCGCTTCAACTGAATCCCATTTTAGAGCCACGTCGCCTTTTATAAGGAAGTTGACCCGAAGTGGGGTTTATTCTTGGCCAGTGGGACCTGCCCCGACTCTCACCCAGTCAGGATCCCGACTGTGTTCTACGAGACGGTCTGGGATACCAAACCATTCAATAGTATGTGGCCAGAAGATGGTAGTCAGCCACTTGTTCTGAGTATGGGCGATCCGTACGTCCCTTTCCGGTGCCTCTTCATTCACGCACTGAATGTCTTACTAGGACCGGTTTCGGACATCACGGCGATTACCTCTTTGGATGGGAAGACGACTCCTTGCAAAGAGCTATGGACAAATGCACTGGGATTGATGGATGGCCGCCTAACTGCACCGAACTCACATTACAAACCGATGAAGAGATGGATAGCTGCACGCTTGCTCCCAAGGTTGACGAAAAGGTCGAAGACGAATGTGAGCACTCCATCGTTTTCTCCAGACGCGATTTCTTAGGGCCTCATTCCACAGATCTTCCGAATCTCCCCGGATGTAATCCACTGCAGGGAGGCCCCCAGTCTGCTACCCTGGTCCCTGGCTGCACGGCTTTGTCGACCACCTTTTCGCCAGCTGCAGCTACTCCTGCGGTCGAAGTTGCTAATGCTGCCAAGCCAGCAGCTGTAACCCCGGCTCCTGTTCTCTAAACCCCATACGCTCCATGTCGCGTCGCCAACTATGTACCATGCTGATAGTACCTTCCAGTGAGATCTCTAGACTCTGCGCCTTACCTTTTCTTAACTTTGTATTGCGTTTGACCGTGAATTTGATGCCTACCAGATCCTACCAGTCCCGCTCTAACGCATCACCGAGAGTTTCGCATTCCGTCGGTATGGCTAAATGCCTTCATTCAGGCGTCTCCAAGTCAACGTAATCCCCGCTCAATCTCACACGTTCTCTCGACGGTAAACTCTCAGAGTCAGGAGAAAAGATTAGAGCTTCTCCCCAATAAACTTGAGGAGCTTGAGACTTGTGCAGATCCTTTGCCTCTGACGTACAACGCGCAGCTGCCGCGAGGCCGGTGCCAATCGCAATGAACATTCATCCCCGGGTGCTATTTCGCTCGGGGCTCAACGAGGCAATGGTGTTACCACCCCTTTTTCCAAAATGCATTCCTCTTTTCCTCTTTTCTTCCTATTTCAATGCACCTACCGCATATTTTCTAGAATCGCCGATACTTCCAAGGACGAGTTACCATTCTCGCGGCGAAACGAAGGCGTTATTGCCAACCTCTAATTCCCGACGACCCTCAGCTTCCTCACAATATGTCAGTCGGGCTCTCAAACCACGCCAAGTGCTTTGAAATTGAAGCGGAAGTCGCAATGGAGGGAGAGGAGATTAAGCGGTAATCAACGTCATCATCATTAACAACTGACTGATTACTTTCCAGGAACGTCAACCCAAAGCGCACCATCACGCAACCCATGATTCCCAACATGGACGGGCGGACAAAACAGAAAAGACACTGACAGGTTGGACAGGTATGCTTATATATACCCGGAGTCAAGGGGTCTTGTGACACAGCTTTTTTTCGAGTCTCCCTTCACTCGCATTGCCCTCAAGCTGTCAGGTCGGCTCTTGACAGCTGGTTGACTCGCAACCATCGCATCGTTCGAGCCCCCCCTNCCCTCTTGTCAGGGGTGCTGTCTGCGTCAACTCAGCATGGCGAGCTCGTCGGTGGACATTGGGAAGACGTATGGGGCTTTGTTGCTTGGGGCTGGTATGGCGTTGGGGTGAGTCGTATCCTTCAAGCTGTTCTATTATGATTTGATTTATGATTGTGATCTCTCTGACTCTGGTTCGGATCCGTATGCACCCTTAGGTTGAGCGGTGTGGTCGTAACCCAATGCTTGGTATACTTTAAACAATATCCAGAAGACTCGCACAAGACGAAAGCCATGGTAAGTAAATCATACCGTCACTGCTTCTCGGCGCTTATTGACGATCCACTCAAATATTCCAATATCTACCCCAGGTGCTGGCGTCATGGTAGGTTCTCATCATCGCCCTGAACCCCTTCAGGTAGTGACCTAACTGATGGTGCGATGGATGTACTAGGTTTCTAGATATTGCGCATAGCGCGTTCGTTATGTTTTCGATCTATGAATATTTCATTCAGCACTTTGGGGACGCTTCTCGGATTGATGAGATTCCATGGTAAAGCCTTGCAGCCTCTTCCCTGACCTTCGTTATCCCTTGCTGATCCGGGTATATGGGTTACGATAGGGCTCTCGCAGTGAGTATCAGATCGAACTCTCATGTAGCGAATGCAACTCAACCTTGGTCATGAAAAGATATCGGTAGTTTTGACGGTGGGTCTAGCCATTCCCTTTTTAGCGGCTCCCAGAATTGACGTTCTCGCTAATACATCAGGCTCTACAAACCCTGCTCGTTCATTGGTCAGTGATTCCTCCCTCCAAGTCCGCTCTCTTGGTGGATGCTCATGTAGCATTTCTTCCCGCAGCTTCTTTGCCGTCAAAATCTTCAGATGTAAGTCGCCGCGGTTCGAAAATAGTCTACCACTGAATTTGCCCGACGCGCCCATTAGCAAGTCGAGACAATTGGTATATCACAGGACCTATTGTATGTCCTTCGCTATTTTTTCGTTTCGCATGGGCTCAGTCAGATTGGGATATCATCAGGTATTTCTCGCAATTGCGAGACTAGCGTCCGCTTCGAGTGAGTCCTCAATTTCGCTTTTTCATGCCCTGTGCTAATGCAATCCGTGCGTACTCTTGCAGTAACAACTGCGAACATGTGCGCAGCCGGTTCTCTTCCCGTTGCCTGTACTAACCCCATGATTGATTAGGATCCGCCTCAAGCGATTCTCCGCTTTCATGATCCCATTCCCTCGAGTACGCATGGTTCCTCCTTTGTCATTTCATTTCCATATGAACGCTGACCGTCGGCTTTCACAGACAATGTTCACCACGGGCCTTTCTCTGACAGCAGCAGTTGATGTCCTTATCACAGGATGGCTCTGCTATTTCTTGTTCGAAATACGTGGGAGGATAAGTCCGTGTTCTACTATGTAAGAATCGACACTCGTTGATAGTCTACCTTCGAATCTAACGATGAGCCTTGTGATCACAGGATGATCAGGATGGTGGACACGCTTGCCTTGTACACGTTGGAAAATGGGGCTCTCACTTGGTACGTCCTCTCCCCTTTCAATGAGCAAGAATCTGGTTCTCACTGCCAATGGGCTGGATTTTTCAGCTTCGCCGCCATCGCCTCACTTCTCTGCGTAAGTCTCTTGTTCCCGTTATCTGGCCAATGTCTAACGTCGCCTGGGCCCGTTCATAGTGGCTCCTCATGCCTCACAATCTAATCTTCATGGGCTTGCACTTCGTGATAGCCAAACGTACGTTGTTCCCTTGCCTACCAAATCTTTGGGGTCCCGACTGTGATGCTTACCACTTGTGCAGTGTACGCCAACTCCCTCCTAGCCTCCCTCAACATGCGACACCAGCTACTACAGATCCACGGAGGCTTGGATGACCCACCGCGCAACGGTGTCCATGCATACGGGCAGTTCGCAAAAGGCGGACAGGAAGAATCTGCTCTGAGGGTATGCACACCCCTTCTCCCATTTTACTCCTCATTTGCCTCTCCTGCTACAAAATACTCATAAACCTCTGACCCTCCTAATACAGATCCGAAACTCCGTCACGAAACTCGACGCGTCCGTCGACTATCACAACGCTTCATCCCCACAACAACCCGACGAAGTATACCTCGGAAGAAATGGGATAGCGAATGGCGGCGGAATTAGCCAGAGAAGACCAAGACCAGGATGTGAAGTTATCCAATTCAGACCCGCTTCATCGTATTACTGGAACGTTATTGCGAGATCTACGAAACCCTCTTCTCATGTATAGTAGTATTAATTGGGACACTTGTAATGCCATTCTACGTTGTATATAATGATCATGTCCTTTCGCTCTTCTTCGACAAGTTCGCGAGATACAAATACAAGAAAAATCACGGATAGTCGTACGTAATCCAGCCTTTCAAACGTCCATGGATCGGTACTCAGAGGCTCGTGGAACAATTAAGTTTTGGGCTATCGTCCGCAGACCTTATGCACCATGCTTCCCTTTCACCGGAAATTCGCTTCCCGTAGCCTTCTGGTACCCCTGCCTGATCGCGTCGGCAATTTGCTTATCCTTCGCCTGCTCAAATGCCGACTCGTTATTCTGCTGTCCCTGGCCCAGGAACCTTTCCTGAACAAAATCAACGCCTGAAGAGAGACCTCATCGTCAGCTTCGAGATAATCAAGCAACCTCAAGTCCAAGTGATGGCCTAAACGCCGGATACCAGGAAATTGAGGTAACGGGCTCGCAGAGAGACATACCTTTGTCGAGAGCATCTATAAAAACATGTTCAGCATAACGAACGACGACAAGACAGAACACGAGAACGACGTACCCTCATTACGTTCGCCGGATTGACCTCCACCACCCATATTATTGAGTCTGTCCATGAATCCGCCTCCACCGCTCGGCTGCTGCTGCTGCTGCTGGTTGGGGGCGGCCGACTGACCTGACTTGTCAAGAGAATTATTCAAGAAATCCATGGCTGATAGATAGAGACTGGGGCACCGTTATGCTAGATATATACCAATTTTCGGAACCCCACCGATGACGAAGTGTCTCCCAAGAAATACGCACCGGCTCCAACATGGAGCGCATATCCCCGATCAAGTGGTCTGTTGTTGTGAAGAAGCGGAGTAGCAGCGGATATAGTCGTCATATTGGTAGCATGAAGTCATAGTACATAGCGGCAGCGTTTGAATGCATGGCGACGAAGAAAACAGCGAGATGGAGAGCAGAGACCGCATCAGCTCCCAATCAGTTCCCTCCTCATGGAACTGTTGGTCCAAGCGTGCGGGGCTTCATGTTTTGCATTACGGCCCCCGAGTCCATCGTAATACGCACATTCCCTCAACCTCCTCGCATAAACGCCCTAGCCAATGCCTTAAAGGATTGATGTACGTGCGAACGCGCCAGCCGTTTAGTAGAGACGGATAGGTTTGCCCATGGTCGACTTGATGTGAAGGGACTTGACGTTTTGCCAGTTCTTCTTTAACAGGGAGACGAGGAAATTGATGCCTAGAACAGGGTCAATACAATATCGCCGAAAGGCACAGAGGTAACACTCACTCAGCATGACGTTGGCAAGAACCTGGTCGTCGGTCATCTGAATGTGGCCAACAGCAACACCCAAGCAAAGAACCTTCTTGAGCTGGAACTTGATGGTCGAGCGAACTTCAGTGATCTTGGTGGTGAGGTCCTCAGAGTGCGACACGGGGGTGGGGAATTTGCCAGCTGTATCGGCACTCAGGGCACGGAACAAGCGAGATGGTCGGCGTTCGACTAACCTTTTGAGAGACCGGGACCAAGGAGACGGGGGATCTGCTTGATCAAGGCTTCAGAGGCAAGGAAGGCATCATACTTCTTAGCCAACTTCTTGACGAGCTTCTTGTTCTTGTTAAGCCTGGCCGCTGCGGTCAGCGACTGCGTAGATGATACCAGTTGACACGAACTCACTTCTTCAAGTCGTCGACGGACATGTACTCGAGCTCAATCTGCTTGGCACGGTCGATATCGTTGGCATCAGCGAGAATGCACAGGGACATGCGAGGGCGGGGAACGTTGGGGAGTCTACAATGGCTGTCAGACGCCGGTCAAACATCGACATATCCACTGGAGACTCACTTGACGGTACCGGAGAAACGCTTATCACGCTGGGGGTCGTAGTTTTTGAGGCCAATCTGGAGCTCAATGGTCTCCACGAAGTTTCGCTTCTTCTCGCCGTTGGCTTCGGCGAGGAGCTCTTTAACGGAGCCCCGCACGCTTGACACTGAGAGCTTGCTGGAACTGTTGACGTCGTTGAGAGCATCGTCCAGGATATCTTTTACGACGATGGGACATACCTCATGCTGGCGGATTTTGGGTCTTGACGACGAGGAGGAGGATGAGGAGAACAAATCTAATCCCTGTCATGATGGCGTTGATTGTGCCGAACGGCAACATCCGGTGGCTGCTAAAACTGTATAGCTCTTGCGCGCTATTTGCCGCCATTTGGCCGAGCCACCGCATAGAAGCAGTCACAGCTCACTTTGTCCTCCTCACCCGTCTGTCACTTTGCCAGGGAGGTCCAGGGTCTAGCTGCCATGCTATGCTGCATGTCCGTTATTTCAGAGCGATGGCTGGTGCCTGTTCCATGCCGAAGTCGTCCAAAGTCCCTGAACTTATGAATCGCTACAGCCTTGTTATCGCAATGCGCAGTCTTTGCATGTTTACAGCGTCAACCACCCACTAGCGTTTCTCATTTACATCCAAACCTCGCTTCATGCTTCTCCTCGTGCGTCAGCACCTGCGTGTTCCT
Organism: Candolleomyces eurysporus; assembly: GCA_027579435.1. Classification (NCBI taxonomy): domain Eukaryota; kingdom Fungi; phylum Basidiomycota; class Agaricomycetes; order Agaricales; family Psathyrellaceae; genus Candolleomyces; species Candolleomyces eurysporus. Next base: position 180,799 of record JANBPK010001039.1, read on the forward strand.
GTGCCTGATCCGATCGGGCTGTAGCAGCCATGTACAGCGTAAAACCATGATGTCTTGGCCTATGAGTACGACGTGGGGAGCCCTGACTTGCCATGATACCCAGAGACGACAATTTCTGGGTCCATTGAACTAAACCATCCAATCGGTGTACCACATCCAAGGATATCTTACTTTCTTTGGTGGTCCTCGAGTACACGAGTGCAGAGCACACTTGGCGTGTAGGTCCATCATGGTGATTGCCAATGACAGTTAAATTGACTGATGTTCCATCTTAATTAGTGGGGCTTGAGTCATTCAACCCGCTTGACGAGCCGGTCGGCCTTGCCATAGGGCGACAGGCTCGACCTCTATGCACTGGCGAGTTTCCCGGAAGTTCATCCTGGCGATATTTTGACCTGACCCTCACCGCGATACTGGTACCTCCTATCCTTGGATGGAGGAGAGTATCGGTGAATACTCATGGGTCATCTGGTAGTTCTTAACAGACTTAAACGCGTCCAACATTTGGTGTGACAAGGATTGTTCTCTCGTCTGGGTGCATGAATGTTCAACGCCGGAGAGCGAGGTGTATTTTGAACCTAGCACCGAGTCGAATAAGGGATACATATTGTCAACGATTTCTCACCTCTTCTAGGTTGTGATCATGGACAACACCGAAGTGAACAGTTCGTGGGCAGACCGCTGGTTGATCGAGCCGGTTGATCACGAACAGTACGCGAGGCCTCAGCGCTCAGCTTCCGCTCCAACTAATACCACGACCACGACAGCTGCAATACTCACTACTATTACGGCTCGATTGACATCCTCTGAGACGTCGCTGCAGCCAGACCTTACCACTTCCTTCGGAAGCAGTGGAGCTGAGTCAATGTGCGTGCAGTGGCGCATGCTCATTTAGATCTCTATCGAGTATGTCTGCCTTGATCCGGGAGGCTCAACCCCCTGTATCTGGCCTAAATCTTAATCCCCGCTATCCATGACAGACTTGGATGGGGCACCGAGGGAGGAGCCAAGTCTCATGTCCCCCGGGCGTGGTGGAGAATGAAGACAGGTACACAGGCCGGTGTACGACTGGTGATCAATCCCGTATGGCACACCAGCGAGCTCTGCTCCTCATCACCGGAATGACCGATCCAGCGGAGCGCAGCAAGCCCGTTCTTCAGATGCTGCTCGTCCAGGGCATCCGAGTCAGTCGGGGTCTCGGCGCTCCCCTCCTACTCCCGGAAGTCATAGCACCTCCAGGTCCAATGGTGGCGATGTCACAGTTGAGATGGCAAATGGGCAGATGCGTCCTCAGTCTGACGAGGGCTCCTGAGGAACTCAAGGAACCTCTGGCACCTGAGAGCTCCGGGACCAAGTCTGGCAAGACATTTGGATGGCTTGACAACTTCTTGAGCTGCGGTAGTACAATTCAGTTCTATTTATTCTCTGGCGTCTGATATGTACGATGGGCAAAATTTAATATATTTCTATGCTTCATGTCGGATGTACATCTATATGTAGTATGCAAGTCTCTTGCCTCGCTTCGCTACAGCATTGGGATCCAGCTATATGGCTCGAGCCTGTTTTTTGGAATGCTGACTCGCTACGAATATGACTGTACAACCCATCCCGGCGCCCGGTGACAACCTGCTGGAGGTCATTCGTTACCAAACTTGAGAGAGGTGAGCATATGATAAGGACGTGGGGTTTGAATGCTGAGCAACCATTACAAGCGGAAGAGGATAGTTTCATCGCCAGACATTGGTCACCGAGTCGCACAGCGGGATGACGCTAGAAGCTCACTGGCAGGTCCGAGATTGAAAGTTCGTTTCAAGGAGGCTTTGCTGCTACTTTTAGTACATTGTATGCGAGAACGACAGGGAGCACGAAGGTTATTAAGACCACAAGTCTCCCCTGCTTCACGCTTGCGTCCTTACGTCAAATTTTCAGCACGTTTTACCTTCCTCTTGATTCAGATCAAGCCAGGCCAACTTCCGAGATTATCGCTCGTGTACACGCCGTGTGGGACCCAGTTTTTGTGGGTCAGGATGCGGGGTCCGGCCTCCAGGTTTTCTCCGATTTAGTTGGAAACGGGGGAAACCTTGGCTGACAGACCCAAACGGTATCTGTCCCCCACCATAAGCAAGAAAAATGGATGTGTACCGAAAATCCGGTCAATCCGGTTAGACAAAAATTGCAGGTGAGCGATCACGTTTAGGAAAGGCCAGCTCTCGGGTGAAATGAAGAAATGGCGCCCATCTGTCGTGCCTTGCGACAAACACTAGGCGAACTCATGCCCACTAGGCGCTCTTGATAATAATCTGTGGGTACAGGAACATGTATGGGCCGATCTTCCCTTTCGAGTAATCGAATATCTTCATCTTTAGCATACATACAGCTGCCGGCACACGAAATAAATGTTAATAGAGAGAACCCTTGATATTCCCCGACAATCAGAGCCAGACCTGCCTATTGTATTCACACTATAATGACACGAACACCGGTGACTCGACCCTGGTACTTGAGCATGCCTCATGGAGGAGCTTAAGATCATTCCCATCGCACTTTGACATTTTGTAAAACCTCTCCGGTGAAGGGATGTAACGAGATATTTAGCCTCGTGGCTAGAGCAAATATTCTCATGGTCCACATCTTGCAGGGCAGGTGGTTGTTGCGTGTTACGACAGAATCATGTCAGCGAAACAGATAAAGCCAACCGACAACACCATTGGGGTACATTTTGAGGGTGTTAATAGCTCTTTAAATGTTTCTCCATTCGTCGAGCCCAGATTTGCAGAATGCCACATCGATTTCAGGAAACGAACTCGGAATCTGAATAGCGATCTTGAAGAATACACGAGCCTCACAATGTGATAAACTGTGTCCAATCCATTCATAATTTTTTGAAATCGTCCGAGAGGCGCTTAATTCTTTGAATTGCTTAATTTCCGTGCTGCCAAATGATGTTTTCTTCACCGTGGTGTTGAATCGAGCCGTGCGCGAATCAACCGGTTCGAGTCACCATGCACCCAGCATCGGACGGACAGTTGCCCTCGAATTGAATCAATATTGCTGCCACATTCGACTGGGGACTCGACGCAGCGCAAAATGTCCGATTCCCACTGCTGTCAAAAGTAAGGTTTAGATGACGACACCAATAGAAATGTACTCGGGACATGCGTTTTGAACGAGCAGACCTAGCGAAGCAATTTGCGATTCTCAGAGGGTAAATTTCTCCGCATGGTTGTATTCGGAGTATGTAGGGCCCATCTCTTAGCCACTAGAGGGGCAGCAAGAATTCTTGGGGACGGCATCCACATTAGGCGCTCAGCGGCACGGAAGGCGCCCGCGGCCAGTTTCTGCTCTTCGGATTCCCGGCGAAATCATCACCCTTGATTGACTTGTACGTATCTCGGGAGGGAACGATTCGTATCCTCTCGCAACATAATGTAGCGAACTGTGTGGAAGGAACCGGTTTGGGATCGTGACATTTTTCTCACTGGACAAAAACAAGGAACGCGCCCCAAACGGCGTTGCGCCAAAGTTGCGCTGAGTCGACGTAGGAAGGTCGCTGGTGAGCAATAAGACTTCAAACTTTACTCCTCTTATGGCCTCTAACAATTTCTCAGCGCCCTAGGGGGATTTGGTTATACCCTTCAGTATGAGAGTTATTCTTGAAGGCAGTCACTGAGCCATGGACTGTTAGACCTTCAAGTTGGCTGTTGCTCTGGTGCGCCAAGTGACAGGATGCCGCGGCGGAGATTGAAGTTTCGCGTGACAGTGTGACCTAACTATTTGCGTCCTTGAGACTCGACCTTTCTCGGGCGATGATCTTAGCTCGCAGATGGGGGCCCTACAGTCCCGGCACGTACAACCTACCTCAAGCACACCCGGTCGCCCTCTCCTACGCGCCGTCGGCCCCAGGGAAAACACCAGTTGGGAAAAGTGCAGAACAAGGCCGAAATGCTCCGACGCAGTCTGAGGATCCGCGGCCGACGCTCTCGTATCTCATGTCCTCGTCCTCTCAGGAATTTCTGCTATCCACAACGATGCGCGTCTTCCTCTATCATCCCCATCGAGCCCGCTCCCCCCCCGTTTCCTTGCCTTCCTCTCGCAGTCAAACACCGCTATCGCAGCTAGTCCTCCCTTCTCGCCTTCTCGATCCACTCCAGCTCACACTAGCGCTTCGTGAAGACAAACTACGACGAATCAGCTCTTCAAGGTGCCCACAGCTTCACTTTCAATACTATCCAAGGAAATTACAACTATACCGTTCGGAATGTTCGGAATACGTACAATTCTTTCGATGAAGATTCGGGTGGTGATGCTGGAGATTATCGTGAGTATCTAGCGCTGGATTGCCGTTGTAATGAATTCTCATTGATCGTGTAGTTTTCTTGAATTAGACGCACCTGCAGCGCACTAACACCGGCCTGTGAGTAGTTGAGAATAGCAGCTTCGGGAACAATTATGGTACGGGTCGATTGTGTTTGTAAATGCCGTTGATAGTTTGACAACATCGTTCTTCAGGTCAGATCAGCCGAGGCACCACAACCCACTCCAAGGAGGAAGACCTCCTACTTCGCCCCAGGCCCTCCTCCTCACGGCCCCAGTCCAACCAACGACCGAGACCTCACAGCTTTGTCCACACGTACGACAACACCGGCAGAAGGCTAAGAGGATGGAGGATTCGAATCGGCCGGATATGATGGGCGATGGGGTTGCTACTCTTGGCCACCTCAAGTGGAAGAACAGTCATCACAGCGACCGTTGCAGGAGACCCTAGGATGTCTGTCAACTTCAGCGCTACGCGGCGCAGGGAGTCTCAAACCAGGGCCCTCAGCGTGCGGCTTCGCCCAGTCGTGGCTGTACACTTCAGTCAGCATTCGTTCCTGCTGCTCAGCGTACTCCCTCTCCCGTGCTGGCGGGCGTTCCTTCTCCTCAACTAGCACAAGCCCATTCTGCCCCGCAGCCTTAACGAACGCCGTCTCCTCTCCTCCTGCTGCTTATGTTGCAGCTAACGGCGATTTGTTTACGCTCCTCCGAGAGGTCCCCCGGTTTCCGATCTGGCCGCGCATCTGTCGGCGGCAATTCTGCTCGTCGTTCGACAGAGATTTCTGATGAGGATGACACTGGTCCGTCTAACGGCTCACCGTCGTCTTCGCTTAGGACAAGACAAAGAGGAAAAGACGCAACAACCTGTCTCGTTCTTGTGTCGTTTGAACTGACTGGACATTTTCCGCTATCAATGTATTAGAGAGACCAGCGCGTGCTAATATGAACTGGTTTGCGGTACCAGAAGTCGGTCTAGTTTCAACTCGAGTTGGTGCTTTCTCAGCCACAAAATGTAGGCCGAACTGAAGGCAAACCTTCCACCGCTTTGACTCCACAAGCGCTTATTGTGAACCGCCCGACACTGGTTTCCGTAGCAGTACCGCATGTTCCTGCTTCAGCAAGGCCTTGCGGAAGGGTATTTTCAACGTGTTATGGGCGTTATACGCTTCATTCCCCAACCGATCTGGCAAGTCTGACCTGACGTTCGATGGCAGAAAATCCCCTCGTTTTGCTGTTTGCGGAAAGCAGGGTTTGGCTATGCTTCGCATTCAGAAGATCCCAGGGAAATGGTGCACAACCACTGGCTTGTTCACGAAAGTGAGACGGACTATGTGCCTATCGGCTGTCTTTCTTTTTGGGTGATGTCAGAAGTGGGGGAGGCTTCGACACATCTGAGATTCAACACACTTGCCCATTGCCTGTCTTTCTTTCTGGGTGACGTACCCGCCAGAGTGAGGGAGGTCTCGACACATCTGAGATTTAATAATACACTAGAGTTCAGGCGTGTTCGCCTTGCTCCCTGTGCACATAAGTTACTTTCGGTTACTAAATGTTGTGCCATGCTATTCCCTATATATAGAGGGCTCTTCTCCCCGTTCCTCCCATCCCCGGATCATTTATCCATTCACACTCCATCTGTATACTCCTTCCCAAGCGACTCATTCTCTGTGATGGCGTCCAATTCTTTCGGGGGATCGCGATCGCAAGACAGGCGTCCAGGAGGACCCAACATGTCATACTTCCAGAACGCGAGCGGCTTCACGATGGATAGCGTGAACTTCAAAAATGTCCAAGGCGACTACCTCGATCGGCGCTCCTCCACCACCGTCAATAATGAATCCGTTAACAACTCCGCTGTGTATCATCAAGAGAATTCCCAAGCAGGGATCTACAATGGCGATATCACTGGCGGTGTCACAACGTACACCGGAGGGACCGTCGCATACTCGAGTTCGAGGCCAAACAGCGGACCCCGGCCATACCCGGCACAAAGGGCAACCCGGACTTCGAGGGAAAAGAGCAAGTACTTCACGTTTATCATTTGAAGCTCACCTTCAACTAACATTCTACTTCTTTCTTTCTTTCTTTGCCTCACCAGGTGCCTCGCATTCAACTAGAACGTATCACCAGAATAATGCCGCGGGGTCGATCTACAACGGTGAAATCGAAGGCGGTGTCACCACGTACACAAATACAAATGTTACCTACGGTTAGCACATTCAGTCGCAATGGATGGGTTGATATCTGACCTTAACCGCCCACAACAGGCCATGATGACAATGGAAGGAACGATGATCCCAGCTCTCACCAGCAGGGATGCTGGTTCAACCATCAAGCTCATGGTCAATGTAAGCACCTTCGATTGAGATATTCCGGGATGCGCTGCTAACTCTGTTGTTAGACTTCAACACAGCAATGTCCGCGGAGCCTGGCAACGACTATGAAGACCCTGCTTCCGAGGGTGCTTCGTACCATTATCCCGAGTCGTACAATAAGGGCCATACTGCTTTCCAGAGGAGGTCGCCACCTCCTTCCTACAGAGCCAGAAGGGTCCACAATCCCAAGGCCGACACAAGGCCTCCGTTGATTCCAGCGAACTCCCATGGCTCCGGACTTCTTCCTATTCATGAAGGTCCACCCCCTACTAGTTTTGCCAACGCATATCCATCTCCTCCCTCCAGTCAAGGTGGGCAGCCTTTCGAGGAGAACTACGCAAATAGCCAGGTCAACGAGTGCCTTGCTCCAGCCAGCGTCAGCAATGGAATACAGAAATTGAATCTTGACGATTGCGACCGGCCTGAGCACACTCAGCTCCCTCCCACTCCTCCTGAGCCTGCTCATCAAATGCCTCAGCGAACATACAGCACTAAGAACCCTTTCGCTCCTCTTGTGGAGGCAGAGCGGCGAGCCGCTCTCAGATCCCGCCACGCCAGTTCCAACTGAACATATTATCATGCCCGTCGGACGCTATTATTCCTATGTAGATGCTCACCCATTCTCATCTCTTCAGTCGCGAGGATTCACACCTGTGACTCTTTTTTTATGACTCTTCAGCATGGTTTTGACAACTTTCCTTTTTATTTTTGCGAGTAGCACCGAGTTGATTCTCTGCATATGCCAGACCCTTCTCCATGTATTCATTGACAGATCTATGATAATCCCAGCATTCTTGCCATACGAGCCCTTCTCACATAAGTCGCGTCTATTCATCAGGTCTGTCATAAAATGTACCATCACGTTGTCGTATATGTACTGGTGTAAGGACATTTCTACGGATAATTCTATTTGGAAACCCGGTTCAGGAGATCGATATCATAAAGTGTGACGGATGTGACATGTGCCCCAAGGGGCGGAAGCTGGCCTAAGGTATGCCAGGAAGCACCGCTGTTCAACTGGCAAGCATAGATAAGATCAATGGTTCCCTCGCGCGAACCACTCGATGGACGATTAGCGTTAGCCTGTTCGTAGAGACCATGTGGCATTAGACTTGTCCATCGTCGGTGAGTCTGAGCGTCGAGTCGGAGTTCAGCGACCGGTCTCAAACAGACTTTTAACGTTTCTCTCGGTGTTGTCGGTGTGACCGTGACGTCAAATACCGCCCCGAGGTGGGGAGAGACACAAGAAAATCACCAAATCACAACAGATAGAGGTTAGGATACCTCCACAATGGGTTGTAGGTCTATTCGAAGTTCTACACTATCCAAGACCAGCTCATTAAGCCCATGCATGACATGCCACAGATTACAGGGTGCGATTATCGCCAACATCTCCCACACAACGACCACAGGCAACCCCACAGTCAATGATCGGTAAGCAGTGTTGGCGACTACTCCAGCATCAGTAGCTCCAGGTCCCACGCAATCTTTAACAGCATGCTTGCTTTTATTTCAATCGCTCATACACCAATTGTGAATCGGAATTCTGAGCTGTCGCTCTTCCTTCAAAGGTGCAGTGCAGCACAGGTGACGCGGACGCGTTAACCTTGCCGAACGTCCCTCCGAGTCGCTTCACACCATGGCTATGAGTACGTTCTCAGTATTCTATCCATACTTCTCTCCTCTCCCTTTCCATGTATCCTCGTCAAAGTCCGATGGAAAGTGTGGCCTTCCGGCTCTCATCGGCTTTTCTCGGCAAACCCGTTTTAGGCGCATCGCCGAGAGTCCATGCCAAGTATTTCGGCACTTGCATAATTTTTTCCCTGCCCACTCTGATATCAAACTGTTTTGAAGGGTGGTTTGCGGTGAACACGATAGCCAAGGAGAGTGACATCCTTTACTGTATTTGGTTTGACGCAGGGATGGCAATCCTGTTGTGTACGCGGCTTGTGGATCCCAGTTTCCGGCTCTCATCGGCCTTCCAGAGACAAAGTGCAGCGCGAGTCCTAGGAGTTCACAACTAGATTGGAGCGCATTAGGACTGGAATTGTTTGAGAGAGAAAGACATATCAACATCCTGACTAGTACGCTGGCACAAGCAGTGGTCGACTCGCTGATCGTAAACGATACAGGGGTCAATCCCTATATTGGATAAGTTTTGCTCCGACCGGTTCTGCCAGGGGTCGATCAAGTCAAGCTGTGTTACTTACTGTGTCCGAGGTGCATTGGAGGACCCCCGGCAACCACCTATGAGGCCTCTTTCAAAATCACCCCAATTTCGCGATTTTTATCCGAACCAATTTTGCCAATTCTTATCCAAATTTTGGCACCAGACCTCCTCGAGACCCAGTTTTTATCCAAATTTTGGGATGAGGCCTTGTTTTTCTCTTCCGCTGCGCAGATTGCCCTTTTTTGCAGTTCTATGCAGGAATACACGTACATAGAGCCAGCCATGAGATCTCCAAGTAATATTGTACCTCATACTCCTTATCCTTGTTACCAAATCCTCAAGTTTCCTACCTTTCATTTTTTTCGGGAGTCCTTGGATGGATGGATGCAGGGGCAGGAGGGAGCCTGACAATTTCTGATGCATTAGGCGGTGTATAAAATTTGGTATGCTCTCCTAGATTTCTACAGAATCCAACCATTCAAGAACAACCAAAACCTGGGCAGGAGATCCCAGTTGTTATGCGCCTGATATCCGCCCAATTTTTATCCAAATTTATGCAGAGGCCCTGCTCAAAATCCCAAATTTTATCCGAATTTTGCGTCAGGCCTCTCACGAAATGTAGTGATTTTTATCCAAATTTGCGGCAGGCCTCCAGCGATTTGGGATCGATTTTTATCCAAAATTGAAAGACGCCCTATAGGTGGTTGCCGGGGGTCCTTGCATTGGTATTTAGCTTGACAACTCGTATGAACCACCGCCACCACAGGTTTTTAGACGACACTCGAGTGGACCACCACCTGCGGTGCTGACCTCGACGACCACCAACGACGGACGACCACATACCGGCAGTTGAAATGACAAGTATATCGACTGGGATTCAGTACAACATCTACACCCCTCACCATGTTGGAGGGTATCTCCAGTTTTCGTCTGGATCGGGGGTGAATGCCACGCTTGGGTCGGACGTGGAGGCGCTTTCGCAGTTGGTAAGTGGCCAGGCTATTCCCTTTTCCGTTCATAGCCATGCCATAAACATCTTGACCCACTCTGTCGATAGTGGACTTTCCATCCCTTGGACGGGGATTCTACAACTGCAAATTTCCTCATACGGAATTGGGAGTACGACACCTATGTATCAGCTGCTCTCGAGGGGTCAACCATGTTCGCTCGAGCTTTTCCCTCAACGTCGGAATATTGGTATTTGAAACCCGCGGAGGATGACCGGCATGTGTAAGTTTGATTTTTCTTCAAAACTCGATCGGGGCCTTTGCGCTCTATCGGTCGGAAAGGATTGAAAGCTCACTTCGGGCACGTTTCACTTCGTGGAACTAGTATTTGTGGTGATGAATCCTGTGTATATGTCTGGGCTCCATGGGAAGAGGTTTCTGGTGGTCCATCGTCTGCCAATGAAGTGAGTGTCCAAGCCTTTCGAGTTCCGTTTTGAATTCGAGTGGTGAATCGGTCTGACGCTGTCCGATTTATAAGGTGGCGATTGTTCCAAGTGCAAGTGTCACACCGGGAGCTGAAATGTGGCGGATCGTTCCAGTTAGCTCTGCAACTGCGCGACCTACAACAACCACATCCCATACATTCACCTACGCCAGTACCACTTCGACCTTGTCAACTGGTCCAATGATGTCAACGGGTGTAACAACGACTTCGACAGCTTTAACAACATCTCCATCAAGTGCTGACTCAAGTCCCGTTAACCTCAACCAAGACCTTTTGGCATTGAACCGCTGTGCCCCATGCGGGAAGGAGAAGTGCACGTTTAAAGCATCAGTGAGTTGAGCAATTTTAGCTCTCAGCAGCCCTGGGCTGAAATATGCACCTTGATTGTAGGGCAGCTCCTCAGAGACCACATACAGCGTCCTAATTGGCCAACCCGTAGCTAATTGCGGTGCAGGGAACAACGAGACCACCAAGACGACCTTGGGAGGGACGTTCGAGCTGTCGCATTCCTTCGGCATTGAGACGACGACGGGCGCCTCACTCGGGATGATTGGACCCAGTATCTCAACTAGTGTGACCGTCAAGTCGGAAACGTCAGAGAAAGTTATAAAGTCACAAGATATTGAGGTTAATATACCTCCCGGGCAAATCGTGAGTGCCGCTTGTGTCCACAAAACTCAAAGCTGACTGATCTCTTGTGTTAGGGTGCACTTGTTGCGAATATATCGTATGCAAAGACGCCANGGGGACATCAAAATTGATGATAGGTACGCGGTGTTCACTTACTGGTGTTCGCCAGGTCTGACAACGCCTATCCTCGACAGAACACTTGCCTTCGTCTCGATAGAGCCAGAGCAAGTTCTAGGATACTCGGTCGTTTATACGGCCTGTGGATCTCAGTTCTCCGCCCTCACTCTTCCGAAGACAGAGTGCAGCGCCGGGCATTCCCATCGCACTGGGAGTATATTTCGATTGGTTTTGTGGCTACTACTTGCAATTGGCATCGCTGCGTTGTTTTAAGCAACCCATCGAAGCTACTCACCATCAGCGCTATACAAAGGCGACTCGACTCGCATTGTTGGTGGTCTGTGACGCTTGATATTTTATTTTGGGGAACGATGTAATTCGGTAGATTGGATGATGAGTTGGCATGTGGACGTTATTGCCGGCGCTGACGAACTTCTCGAATTCGTGGGTGCCTGAGAACAAGTATTTGCTGCGATGTGGTCCTGAATTTCATAACATCGGAAATGCCCCCCCCAAATCTCGCCATTGAAGATAAGTGCTTGGCTCGCAGGTTTGATGGTTCGGGCATTTACGACTATTCTCGGAGAACATGTCAACACTTATTAACGATAGTCGAGCGTGCAGCATATGGAAGGTAGGTAGGTTGGTTGGTTGACTACAAGTACAGACGGGTCGAAAAAGGCTCGACATGTGGGAACGTTCGGTCCTGCATGATAAGCGCCCAATATTGAGTACCTGATGTGTAGATATGCTGTTCCGATGCTGTTCAGCCGCATAGCCTGGGCACGTTTTGGACTCGGAGTTTCAAATATGAGGTGGTGATTCCATCCCATCACTCGAGTCCTGTGTCTATGCCTTCCTTTTCTCCGACCATCATGACAACCCCAGCTCTGCAGACATTCCCCCCAGAACTACTTGGGGAGCTATTCTTTCATTGCCTGCCGGACGATGACCCTGACCGCATGAGCCCCCAGAATGCACCACTCGTGTTCTGTACCATTTCTTCTTACTGGCGGCAAGCTGCCCTCTCCGAGCATCGACTATGGGACACGGTCATCTTCCCTTCACCTCAAGCTAATGGGCCAAGCATCACCTATGACCAAGCTATTCGATTTATTCGCGCCGGAGGCGTCGAACGCTGGTTCAATCGCACAGGCACCGAACGGATGCTCTCATTTGGAGAGGAAGGGCCCCCTGACCACAAATCTTCCCTTATCACCTTCTTCTTGCCTATTGTCACCAAGTATGCGCGGAGGTTGAGGCACCTCTCTCTCTCTCTAGTCAAGATCCGGCATTTCGAATTCATTCGCAGAGGCTTTCCCTATGACCTCTTCGAGAATCTCGAGTCGGTATCGATCTGCTGCACACTTGAGATGACTACGGCTCAGTTGCATGCGTTCGAACGGCTTAACACCCCCTTCCATACCAAGTGTCCCAAGTTAAAGCATGCTTCGTTCACACTGCTGCGAGCTCATCCCATGCGATTCGCCATGCCGTGGTCGCAGCTCACGAGCATCCAAGTCGACAGCCATCTGCATCCTTTGACGATCGCTCAATGGGCACAGCTCTTCCGGGAGTGCAAAAACCTCCGGCATGCAACACTCGCAAAACCAAAAGAGTTTGGCACCGGCTACGGTTTATGGCCAATCGTAGAATTGGAGCATCACGCCTTGACCTCCCTTCATTTTTGGATCCACGAAACCGTGACGACATATTGGTACGATTACTGCAAGTGGGATTTTCTTCACCACCCCGTTCGATTCCCAAATCTTCGCCATCTCAAATTCGACTTGAAACACGGCAACGCTATCGCTTCGCTTCGCTCGTTGAACCCGGTAACGAAAAGCTACCTCCCCAAACTCGAAGCTATCCAAATCACCACGCCTGAAGATGCACCTTTTCACATACCAGCCGATGTAAAGGGTATGGTGGAGCAGATCGGGCCACTCATCGAACCTAGGGCTCCTGGACCACCATTATGTACTGATGACTGATTTAGACTACTTACCGTAGTGCAAAGCGAACTCGAGCAAAGCTATTTTCAATAGATGTACACGTTACAGCTAGAGATCACGAGTTACAATGCCACGGGGTGGTAACTCGGTGTGTCGTTGCCTTCACCTCGTCTCCTGTAGATGGAGCTTCGCACCTTCAAGCTCCTCGAAGATGTTGTATGTCCGTAAGAACATTGCAATAGTCGGAGGCCATTGCTCGACGGTTCCAAAGGCCTCGTAGTCCAATCGAGCTTGTTAACGGACATCTCTGCCCCAAATGCCCATATACCGTAAACAAGGGGCGTTTCTGAAGAGTTGACGGTGGTGGCCTTGGTCGTGAGGCACATTTGGCGATCTGCGTCTTCCCGCCTCGAAATCACGCAAAATTCATTAGGACAGTTGATTACAAGGAGGGTAAAAGATAATCGTGGTATCTTATGACGAGGAAAAAGCAAATCCCTGGCTCTGCTCATACCAGGTCGGTAACACGCTCCGGATGATTTCGAACGGTGTAGAGTCGGGAGGGAATAGCGTATTGAGCACGCGATTCCACGACCCATAAGGATTATGGTACCCCTCGGGCAGCAGGTTACCCGACTGAGTCGAGGGAATAGCCCGTTCGGGCTAGGCCCAGTTTTCTGCCGAACACTTTGAGAGCACGATTAGGAAAAGCGTGACAACTGTTTAAACTACGATTTAGACGCGGCTGTCACAATGTGACGTCAAGTCACGTTCGCGTTCTTGTCACGCTCCCCGAAATTAGAGGTTGTACCTCGACGGTCACCATGGACGCCATGGACATCGACGAACGTCCCTTGCCGCCCCCAAAACGCCAAATGGTCGTGCAATGCTCGTATGGAGACATGGAAACGTGCAGATTCGAAGCGCTGCCGACGCCAGTGCTCCTGCTGGCACTCTCGAATCTCCTCTTGCACCCACCGACCCACCGGCAGTACTCCAAATCGCTCTATCTATCTATTTTGGCGACGTGGAAGTGCCTATCATATCAGAATCTGGATCCGGATGTGGAGTGTAGGGCGTGGACGGCGTTGGCAGAGTTGGGTTTCAGGATGGGCTTGGGGGAGCAAGATTTTGAGCAGCACGTCGAGACGGCTATAACGAAAGCGGTGAGTCGGTCTCACCTATTTATCTATATTTCCTCTAAATTTTATTTATTTAGCTCCTGCTCGCCCAGAATGTACGACCTATTGCTATCCAAAAGGCGTCTGGAAGTTGACATATACCTTATAGCATCCGACGCTCCGACCGTACAAGGTTCATCTAACCGTGCTATCCGCTCGGATATCACAACACCAGCACAAATTCAAGCAAGCTCAAACTACTATCCGTCGCTTGCTATCCACCTTCATCGCCCCGAACGACCTCCCCAACCTCGTATACACTGCTCACCTCGGACATATTGCAAGCTTTAGCACGCTCGATAGCTCGGGGACCCTCATACCCTCAGCACAGTCTCTCAAGGCCATCCAAGACTTTAGCGACCTCGCCACGCGCAATTCACATCGCGATGTTATCAAATTAGCTGCCGTTCTTCGATTGCAGACGCTAGTCCAGATGGGTTCGTGGGATGGCGTGCAGGAGGCGCTCAACGAAGCAGAAGTGCTGTTGGAATATCCGACTACTTCTGAGCCGTCAAAACTGGCTGAAAGCGCCGCTCTTTTCGCCCATACTAAACGACCCCTTCATGACTCTGCGTTGCTGATCTACGCGCTGACGTTGGGGATCGTTTTCTATACCTATGTCGGCGACACGCCTAGCGTTGAAGCAAGGACCAAGGTTCTCCACGAGATGCTAGATGGTGGAATTCTGGACAAGCTGGGGTATGGCGTCGTTGAGGTGCGTCAATTCCGTGTTATTTGAAGAGTCGGCTCATCGATTGTCACTTTTCACGCAGATTCCGTTCCCTACTTCCCGGCCCCTCTGCATTCAAATCGCTCGGCCTCGTATCCTGATGGTTATAGCGTTCCTCATAACGAGCATCGCTAAACGTGACCCTGTCGGGAGAAAACCCAAACGGAAGATATTTGCGATGGAAGGCTTGCTAGTCGCGGACAAAGAACTCAGAAAAGATGCGGCGTGTTCGTCTATCCCCATTCCACTGGTCGATTTCATTACTTACCGAGACTTCGCAGTGGCGCCTTGGGCCTCTGCTGCGGACGTTGAAGCACACTACTCGCGTTTGAACAAACTCAAGGCTGATCTGATATGTGAGCTTGTCGGGGTAAGCTCACCATTTAGCGCCGATGGTATAGGAGCGGAAACCTAATACAATTACAGGTGGCTGTTATGCGTAGCGAGTTTGTTGAAGCAGAACGACACCTGGCGGAGCTCATCTCCCACACACGGAATGAAGGACTCTGGCCGCAGTATTCAGCGCGCATCACCCTGTTGCACGCCCAGTTGGCTCACGGGCTCAACCAAACCGATCGGGCGCTGCAGTGCTACCAACTCGCTGCCTACCTTTCGCGCAAACGCGAGCATGTGGACAACGAAGACGATGGGATGGAAGACCCCTGGATCAATGCTGCTTCGAGAGCAGGGGAAGTATGGTTGTGGATTGGAATGTTCAGACGGGAGATGGCTTCATATCCACCTGAATCGATTAACGAGGAGTATATGAAGGAGCAGGAAGAGCTGCTGAGGAAACACGCGGAGGAGGTTGTGAGGGCGTGTGAGGGCCTCGGGAGCACGCTTATGTCAGTGGCGTGTGTGTTGAGAGCTGCGTTGACAAACGAGTTTTTGAAAGCAAAGTAAGTCGTCCTTCTCTTTCGTTGCCTGGGCTTGGCCCCTCCTTTTAGATCACGGCTGACATTCGTCGCTTCAGGATGCACCTCCGTCAAGGCCTCCAACTCGTCACCACCTCGACGGATAACCACCTCAAGGCACTCATTATGGCGCTCATCGCATCGCAGTATCTCAATACCTCAACTGAACACGCTGAAGCGATGTTGGGGACGGCGGAACAGTTGGCTGCTGGGTTAGGCGCTCAGCCAAAGGCTCCCAAGAACTCCTCTTCCTCTTCTTCCCTATCTCAAAGTCAAAGTCAAGGTTCGCAAGTAGGAGGATCGGGGAAACCTATGGACGGAGTGGGTAACGCTGCGTTAAGGTTGTGGATCGGGGAGAGGTCTGCAGAACTGAAGAGGCGTGCAGGAGATGACGAGGCTGCGAGAGTGCAGGATAGTATGAACTATAAGCTGAGAGCTGTGGTTAGGAAGATTGAGCAGAGGAAGGACTCGCCGTTGGTGGGTGGGGGCACGTGGGCGGGGGCAACGCCAGCTAGGGGAAGGGTGGTGTGATCCTTTCTGCTCAAGGCGATTCGTTTTGACCTGGGGGATGTTGCTGTTGTTGATCGGGTGTGCTTTGAGACTTGCCTTTTATCGTGCGTATTTTAATTTGCACTTATTGTTATTATCACTTCATGTTCGTCTGTCTCTCATCGTCTTTTTTCCTCTTGCGCATTGCGGTTGCTATCATTCATTACTCATACACATTGTTATCATCATCGTCGGACCAATCATTGTATTAGGTTTCTCCGTTTGCATTACTATACCATTCTCGTGCTTGAAATCGCTCGCTGATTAACGCTTGTTGCTCTCCGCTTTTCTATCGTCTGTAACCACTCTTCATATCTCGTATTGAATGGACACGTTGTGCATTTATCCCTCTGGATTCTCGTCCTTCGTCTTCCTCTCGTTCATTGGGTTCTGCGGGTTGGCCCCATTCCGGGGTTGGGCCCCACTCGCACTATGCCACAGGTAACCAACACGCTTCTCGCTCCTCGATGACTTGCCAATACTTGGGCGAACGGGAGTCGAAACCGGGAGGGTCATATCCAGAGCGGGAAAGAGTAGATGTGCGTCATTACCTAGATAACGAGACGGGCAGCGAGAACACGAAGGAGGACAAGACAGCCGATGGGCTCCATATAAATCTCGAGGCCCACTCTAGATCTTTGTCCCAGGAAATCCCTGCAGCGTGTGTTGGCATTTGGTATGTAATAATGCATGCGGGTATCTTGAATACATCGATAGCGATAGCATAAAAGTGTCCAGCGAATCCGAACGATACGAGAGCGAAATACGGATCACTTCTTCTTGGAGGAAAAGATGCTAAACGGATTCCTGTGTTTCTTCTTCTTCTTCTTGTCCTGAGGCGGTAACGACAATGACCCAATATTGATCGACCCAGCATCGTCGTCTTCATTAGAACTTGCCTCTGTTGAACGGCGTCTAGGATCGGCAAAACGCGCAGCCAGAGCGGAAACCGGGGGCGCGAGTAAATCGTCGGTGGAAACAGGGGCAGGAGATGGCGCTTGTTGAGGCTGCTGTTGTTGCAGCACATATGGAGGGGAAGGGCCGAGCGCAGGAGAAGGGTCCCGTCGAGCGGCTGGTGGCTGAGGACTGTGACCACGACTCGGTGTGGCAGTAGATGGAGCCGCATGCCGAGGGCCCTGGTTGAAAGCCATGGCTTGAGGTGGAACAGGCGCCGCAGCCTGCCGATCATCACCAAAGTTCACAGCCATCCTGGTGCCTCCAGCAGTCGCAGTGACGCTTGCTCCGACGGAGAGGCCAGCCCCGAGAGTGCCACTCCCACCGCCAACGTTATCCGGCCGATTCGGATCCTCCATCCTCTTGGTCTGCTGCATCCGCTTCTGCCCGCCCCTCCTCATCGGCCCCTCCGTGTCCAGCCCATCTTCATCAGAGGTATCCGAGCTCCCACTGTTAGCTCTATCCCACGAGGCGGGACTGTTCTGCTTGAAATGCGCCATACTCGTCTTATAGGCGGACTGCCCGGGCCACTGCTCCGATCCCTGCCTCTGGTGCTGCTGTGGTGGAGACGGCTGCTGCTGGGGAGGAGGAAACGGATCCGGAGCGCCCGGGTGTCTGAAGTTCGGGTTCTGAGGAGGGTGCTGCGGGTAGCCTTGAGGTCCGGAGGGTGGGAACGCAGGCGGTGGACCTCGCTGCTGCTGCTGCCAAGCCTGGTTGCCCTCAGCCCATGTCTGCGGGGAACCGGCGGGAGCACTTGTTTCAGCGAGTTCGATTCGTGGCCAATGGGGCACGGTGCGAAGCATGGCATTCTCCCTCTCAGAATCATTCAGCTGACCACGGAGCTCCCGTAATTCTGTCGAGTAATCCTTTATAATTTGGAGAGCGTTACAGAGCGCCGCATTGGAAGCCAGGGTCGTGGAAAGAAGGGCCGACTCTCCACGTCCGGCGATCGTTCCCTGTGAACAAACGGGCGGATGAGTTCGGGATTCGGTGAAGGGGACTTGGGTTGCCTACCATTGAAGCTCCATAAGGATTTGCATTGTAGACAAGCAGATCTTGAGCATTCGCTTGCTCTCCCATTGTTTATGTTGATATCAGATGGTAGACGGTGAGGGTTGAAATAGAAGGTGGGGAAGACAGGGCCTGGTGCGTAGGGCTTAAATAGGGCAGTGCCAATCGTTGTTAATGTATGGTTAATGCACTGCTAAAGCCTCATGTCAACAGATCGGTCAGGAGCCCTCCCGGTCAAATCGATGCGTTGAGGGTGAATCTCAGATGTGCCGAAACTTCCCTCACTTCTGACGTCGCCCAAATAGAAAGGCAGCCGATAGGCACATAGTCCGTCTCATCTTCGTGAACAAAGGAGTCATTGTGCATCATTTCCTTGGGATCTCCTGAATGCGAAGCATGGCCAAACCTGGCTTCCCCGATCGGCAAAACGACGAGATTCTCTGCTATCGAACGTCGGGTCAGACCTGCCGGATCGGTTAGGGAATGAAGCGTACAACGCCCGCAACACGTTGAAAACACCCCTTTGGAATGCTTTGCTGAAGCAAGGAACATGCGTCGTTACTGTTGTGCAAACCAGTGTCAGGCGGTTCACAATAAGCGCTTGTGGAGCCAAAGTTATGGAAAGTTTTGCTTCGAGTTGAAATTAGACCAACTTCTGGTACTGTGCTTCTCATAATGTTCCAAACCAGTCCATATTAAAGCGTGCTGGTTTCTCGAGTACATAGATAGTGAAAAGTGTCCAGTCAATTCAAACCACACAATAATTAAAACAGATTGTTGTTCCTTTTCTTCTTTTATTATCCTGAGGCGATGTCAACGGCCAGCCTTTGAACGAAGCAGTGTCATCCTCATCAGAAATCTCTGTCGAACGACGGGCAGTATTGCTGCCGACAGCCATACGCGCGGCCAGACCGGAAACCATGAGACCTCTCGGAGGAACCGCGAGCAAATCGTCGTTAGGTGCACTAGGAGCGGCAGGAGGAGGCGGCGCTCGTTGAGGCTGCTGTTACTGCGGCGCAGAATGGGCTAGTGCACGTCAAAGAGAAGGAACACCCGTCAGCATGGGAGAAGGAGCGTGCTGAGAAGCAGGGACAAATGCTGGCTGAGGTGTACGGCCATGACAGGGTGGAGAAGCAGGCGAAGCCGCACGCCGAGAGCTCTGGATTAAAGACCGGACCTGGAGGTGGAACAGGCGCCAGTCCCTACATAGCACTGAAGTTGACGGACATTCTAGCGCCTCCTGCAGCGGTCGCTGTGACAACTGTCCTTCCACTTGAGATGGCTGAGCTAGGAGTATCACTCCCGCCACTATTCCTCTCTCACGAAGGGGAATTACTCGCTTCAACTGATCCATACCCCGCCTATGGGCGTACTGGGCCATGGCTCCAACCCCTGCCTCTGCAGATGCTGTTGCTGGAAGGGAGGAAACAGAGCACCCATAGGCCTAAATATTGGATGCTGAGGAGGGTTCTGCGGGTAGCCTTTGAGTTCCCTGGGTGGAGTCCCAGGCAGTGGAATTAGCTGCTGCTGCCATGCCTGGTTGCCCTCGGGCATGGACAAACTGCGTGTTGAGCACGCGATTCCACGACCTATAAGGATTATAGTACCTTCCAGCAGCGGAATGTTCGACTGAGTCGAGAGGATAACCCGTTGGGGCAAGGCCCAGTTTTCTGTGGAACACTCTCTAACATATTGCGAGCATGGTTCAAGGAGTAGCGTGAACGTGACAGCCAATTTAGATGTGATTGTCACACTGTGACGTCAAGTCACGTTCGCATTCTTGTCATGCTCCCCGAAATTGCAGGCTGGACAGCCACCGTGGACGCTACGGAAGTCGACGAACACTCCTTACCCCCCCAAAAGGTTGAGGAATGCTCGTATACGGACACATAAATGTGCAGATTTGAAGCGCTGCCAATGCCAGTGCTCTTGCTGGCACTGTTGAACCTCCTCTTGCACCCACCGACCCACCGGCAGTACTCGAATCCGCTCTATCTATCCATTTGGCGGAGTTGGTTTTAGGATGGGCTTGGGGGAGCAAGATCCTGAGCAGCACGTCGAGACTGCTATAGCAAAAGCGGTGAGTCGATTTTACCTATTTATCTGTATTTCTACTGAATGCTATCTATTTAGCACCTGCTATCCCGAAATGTATGGCTTATTGCTATCCAAAAGGCGTCTTGAAATTGACATACACCTTATAGCATCCGACACTTCGACCGTACAAGGTTCAGTGCTATCCGCCCGAATCTCACAACACCAACGCAAATTGAAGCAAGCCCAAACTACTATCCGTCGCTTATCCACCTTCATCGCCCTGAACGACCTCCCCAACCTCGTACACACTACTCACCGGGGACATATCACAAGCCTCAACACGCTCGATGGCTCGAGGACTCTCATACCCTCAGCACAGTCTCTCAAGGCCATCCAAGACTTTAGCGACCTCGCCATATGCAACTTACATCGTGATATTATCAAATTAGCTTCGGCTCTTTGATTGCAGACGCTAGTCCATATAGGTTCGTGGGATGGCGTGCAGGAGGCGCTCAGCAAAACAGAAGTGCTGTTGGAATACCCAACTGCTTCTGAGCCCTCAAAGTTGGCCAAAAGCGCCGCTCTTTTTGCCCATACCAAACGACCCCTCCATGGCTCTGCGCTGTTGATCTTTGCGCTGACGGTGTCATTTTCTATACCTATGTCGGCCACACGCCCAGCGTTGAAGCAAGAACCAAGATTCTCCGCAAGATTCTCCGCGAGATGCTGGATGGCGGAATTCTGGACAAACTTGGGTATGGAGTTGTCGGGGTGCGTCAATTCCGTGTTATTTGGACGACGAGATGGAAGACCCTGGATCAATGCTGCTTCGAGAGCAGGGGAAGTGTGGTTGTGGATTGGAATGTTCAGACGAGAGATGGCTTCGTATCCACCCGAATCGATCAACGAGGAGCATATGAAGGAGCCGGAGGAGCTGCTGAGGAAGCATGCGGAGGAGGTTGTGAGGACGTGTGAGGGCTTCGGGAGCACACTTATGTCAGTGGCGTGTAGAGCTGCGTTGACAAACGAGTTTTTGAAAGCAAAGAAAGTCCTCCCTTTCTTTCTTTGCCTATGCTTGGCCACACCTTTTATATTACGGCTGACATTCGTCGCTTCAGGATGCACCTCCGTCAAGGCCTCCAACTCGTCACCACTCGACAGATAACCACTTCAAGGCATTCATTATTGTGCTTATCGCGTCGCAGTATCTCAATACCTCGACTGAACACGCTGAAGCGATGCTGGCGATGGCAGAGCAGTCAGCTGCTGGGCTAGGCACTCAGCCGAGACCTCTCAAAAACTCCCCTTCGTCTTCTTCCCTATCTCACAGTCAAAGCCAAGGTTCGCAAGCCGGAGGGGCAGGGAAACCTAGAGACGAAGTGGGCAACGCGGCGTTGAGACTGGATCAGGTAGAGATCTGCAGAGTTGAAAAGGCGCGTGGGAGATGACGAAGCTACGAGGGTGCAGGATAGTAGAGGGGAGAGTCGATGCCTCCCATTCAATTAGCTTGAAAGAAGCAGGACCTGGCTTCCTTACCGAATTGGACCAGCCTGGTCAACTCCGTGTGATGCGGTAGGATGTTGNCCCCCCCCTCGACTATATCCTTCAATTGTACATTAAAAGAAAAGAACTATCTGTTTGCTCACCTCGGAGATGGAGAGGAATCCTTCCTCGTCTCCGACAGACACACTTAAAGTCAGTTTATAGATTTTATATCGAAGTTCCTGGCCAGGCAGCTGGTCTTTCCTTAACGAGACATGTCGGCCTAGCGTGGGTATGTCAGGGCATATGTTGTGGTCAGCATTGCCACGTCGCTCTCCTTGACCATGACCTTTCTCAACCTCAGACTCTCTGGAAGTCCACCACCCGCATTATTTTTACCACAGAAATCTCTTTTCCCGTCATGCAAAAGAGTTGCAAACAGTTAAACTTGTTCTTTAAACTTTCCCTGTCTCCGTTCAAAGACTTGCGGTTCCCTTCGATTTTTTGCACTTCGTCACCTATCGTGTACCTATAAAATGCCCTTTGCGCTCCCAAATGCCTGTCCTCATTCACCATAGCCTTTTCTTTTGACCATCCCCGTCTCTCGACAATGCCAGCCGTGTTATCCTGCCCACTCGAACGACAGCAACCCCACCACTAGACGGCAGCCTCATTGATGAATCCTGGTTGCATCCTAGAATCCTCATCAATGAGGCCATGGATGCTATATCCAGGGCTTCATCAATGAACCACGTCGCTCCAAACGGCAGGCAGCCATCACGTCCCGAAAAAGCGCGACATGATGTATCAAAAACCTGTCCCGCCCAGCACCTAGACTTACCAACTGAGCTCCTTCCCCATTGGGTGCCGCCCATCCCAACGTCTTGATCAGGTCGATCATGTAGATAACATTTTAGATAAGATTTCGTCCTAAAAGATAATACAAAAGAACAGAAATAAAAATGTTCATGCTCCCGTTTCCTCGGCGGTGTTCGCTGTCGCCTGCTCAAGGACACCTGCTTGTGGTCCCATACATTCAACCATGACTCTCCAGTCCAGGTCCTCTCCGAGTATCTTCATTGCCGCCAGCTGATCGTGCACCATCGCGTGTTGCCTCTGCGAAGCTTCGAGGAGTCGTTCACGAATCGAGACCTGTTGTCGGGCATAGGCAACCCTGCCCATGCACAGGATACGAAAGTCTTCCATTGCCCGATCCACCAACTCAGGGTGCCGCAACTCCTCGGGAGGCAGTTCAACTGCTGGGGACACCATTTGTCGAGCATAATCAGCCTCCCGCTTTCTCCACTGCTCAGCGTCCCAAGCCCAGAACCGTTCAACACGCCTCAACTCCTCTGCAAGCAGCATACATTCTTCCTGCCACTGGTGAGCTCTGGCGCGGGTGGTACAGAATTCGATCTGAAGGGCAGCGTCATTCTCATCCTCCTCGCTCTCTTCACCTTCACTTGTTTCTTCATCCCCAGCCTCGGATTGCTCCTTGCCGTCAGAATCAACCTCTGTCCTCTCCAGAACCTGCATCTTGCCCCGATCCCTCTCCTTATCTGCTTTCATCTGACAAGGGGCCGACACAAACCATATCCAGGTCAGCCTTCTCCTTCCCTCGCCCAACTTCCTTTTCTTCCCCAGCTTGTCGGTCGCCAGATGCCGCCGATCCTCCATCGTCAACCCCCGGATATCCTGGTCATCCAGGACCTTGAGAGTGGTCTCCCACAACCAGTCGCCAACTATCTTTGACAACGTAACCAGCTTCTCCCGTATTGAACGATACCTGCCAGCAAGCTCGTTAATGCGCATTCCCTCGAGTTCTATCTTCTTGTTGCTTCTTGTGATAGCTGCTGTACCATGCGAGTAGCGCTTCTTTGAGTTGAACATGTGCTGGCGGACGATGAGCCGTTCTCGGAGGTCACGAAGTGCGATGTAGGCCTGAGCGATACGATACTTGAACTCGTATCTGGTGAGTTTTTCGGAGCAAGGCACAGACGGCACTATCTCAGATGGCAGGAAAAGGCGAATGTCTTGGAGGTTCTGGGACGCTGCTTTACCCTCCTGGCCTGTGGACTGGCGGAGGGGCATGACTGTGGGCATGTAAAGCCGCTGCAACTCCTCCCAGGAAACGAACTTTTGTCTCACATGGGTACCATCTTCTAAAGATTCGCTCTTCTTCAGCTTCGTAGCATGAAGGCCAAGTCCTTTCAAACCCAAGAGGTGACGCTGACTGTGGTGTCATGTCAACAAATGATCAAACAGCAGGCAGTTGCATGGGCTTACATCCTGTCCTCAATGCCTAACCCTTGAAGAATAAACTCGCTCGGGGTCACATCCTTGTGCACTGCCGAGGAAGTTCCCGCCTTCACGCTCTCTTCCTCCTCTTGAGCCAAGTCGTATTGCACAGACAACATTGTTATGTCCGAGAAAGGTATCAACAAGGAACATGAAACAGAGAATTAAGTGCGCACCTTCGAACTCATAGACGAAAGGGTTGACCTGAGTCCGATCTCTCTCCCAGGTGCGGACCATCATTGTCCACCGTTGTCGTTGTCGATCAGGTATTGTGTCAGCAAAGCTCACCCACGATTCCACTTGTTCCTGTCTCCATTCGATTGCCTCCTTTGCACGCGACACAAGGGCCGAAGCTTCGAATTTTAAGTCAATATATGTGCACAAAACCAAGACGAATTAATGCACCCATCCTTGTGGCCTTACTCCAGTTTAAATCCCCGAAACAATCATCCAGGGTGTCCCTCCGCGAACCCGGGCCCATTTCCCGCGTGCTGTACGCGAGATCATTTGAACTCAACCATCCTCGTTCGGGAGCCTCTCTGTCTGTCCGACCAACGTGTGTTGTGAGATTAAAACTGAAATTATCGTGGCATTTCTGCACATGTGCCGGCAAGTGGAACTTTGGGACAAGATACTTGATATCCAGAGCCGGATTTGCACCAATGGGATTTGGCGGGTACTTGATGCAACGCAACACAAAGTTGATAGACCACTGGCATACGATATCATAGGAAATAACCAGCATCAAGGGAATGTTGTGTCTCAGCGTCATGATACAAAAATAGTCCATGTTGACGTATCTGGATAAAAACTGATGAGACACAGCACATATCACCGAGCTAGCCTGAGACGTACCTCTCCCCCTTTTGCACATCTCCAGATCCGTTTGGGCGCTTCATGTCATGTCGGCTACACTGGACTGTGCCTAGCCCACTTGCTGCAAAGCCCTTCCCTCCCCTAATGCTCGCTGATTTGATAGCATCGTGATTATTGCAAGTACTCTTGTCATTGGGTATAAGATCACCGAAGGTCAAGAGATACTGCTTGAATGCTTGCTCCTCCACAATGTACGCATAACCGTGATTGAGACCTGGGTCCTTGATGTCGTCCGATACCACCTTGCATGTCAGGCGGAAATTGGCGTCGACGGCCAGAAAAAGGGCATACAGCCATCTATGGACAGTCAGCCAGTGAAGGGAGTCCATGACTTTTGCATACGCACAGCTCATCCGAGCGGTTCCAGTCATCAGGCAGGTTGATGTCAGGCAAAGGGCATGCTGGGCAGAGCACAACACATTCACCAGGCTGGGTACCCCGGCCCTTCCGCTTGAGCAAGCGCAGGTGGCGCCATTCGTGGATCATGCGCATGAACTCCCAATATCTGTCCTTATCCTGAAGTGAGCACAACTGCAGAGTTGAAGACGACTTGAAGGACTCACGGGTACTTTGTCTTGGCAGCAGTTGTTGGTTCGCCTCCTAATCGCTGCCAGGAATTTGTAGGCAGATGTCCTGGCTGTGAATGATAGCATCTGGAAGGTTTCCAGCACCCGGAAGCTGGCCGCTGTATGAGGATCGGTAAGGGTGGCAGGGAATAGTCTGGCTCGCAGAAGCTGAACCGCTGCTGGCTGGGTCCTTTCACAACCACAGAAGTCGAGGGCCACACAATGGATTCCATCGCTGTCGATGATGACAAACTCATTGTTGATAGCTGGTCGAGGGTTGGAGCATGTTTCACCATGTTCATGGCCCAGTTGTATCCTCAGGCCTAGGCTACGTAGCGAGCAGTGTTCGAAGCAAACGCCTGTCCACTTCTAAGTAACCTATGAGACACAGACAGCAGACGGCTAGCAATTCCGAGTCTACTCACCTCAACCCTGTGCGTAAAACATGCCGTGTGTGCTCGTACAATGCATCCTTCGCACCAGATAGAAGGTATCGTACAGTCGCGGCACCGGTAGTAGCATTCCAGGCCGGAGAGCGAGCATTCTGAACAGCGTAGTTGCTCCACCCTGGGACCTTTGAGGCGAAGCAGCTCGTTGATCATTAAATCGATCTGCTCAGTAAATTGCAAGAGAGGGTTGGCCTAAGTCTGTCAAAAATCAGTGACACTGCCCATTCCCAGTACACATTATACTCACCGCCTGCGTCTTCCTGCACTTCTTCTTTGGCCCTTCACCTTTGTTCTCAGCACTACTTTCATCGTCTCCTTGCCAAAGGGTGTCGTAGGGGCTCTCGTCGTAAATTTGGGGGTTGCTATCCCCTGAATTCCCGGAGGAGTGATCGTGGAAGGTAGGCCCAAACGAGGGGCCAGCCACGTTCTCGGCATTGTTGTTCTTGACCGATGTTTTGACCTTTACTGGGGAAGGTGGTATTTGGATAGTTGAGGTTGTCGTCACACAAACACCTTCTCTTCTGAAGGACTCCATGTATGACTCCAGGTATCCCTTAGGAGCTGCCTGGGATGAGGTGGATGGAACCGATTCGGGAACTTCGTGGAAGGTAACGCCTTTCTTGCGTTTTTGGCCGCTCTTTCGGCTTGCCATAGTGAGAGGTTGGTGAAGAGGGGATAGACGTGAAGAAAGAGCGGCATACTGGAGGAGCTATTGATAAGTATGGGTTCATCGATGCAGCAAGGCTACCTTTGTTGGTACTCCCACGAGATGCACAGCCACTAGTCATGAGGGCACGCGTGTGCCTGGCGCATAAGATAACGGGAGGTGAGGCATAAGATAACAGGCTGATAGAGTTAGTTTGGGTCAGCAGGCCCAACACAGTTCATTTCAGCCGAGGTTTGCAAGAAGGGTATAATGGGAGCATTCTTATTATCTGAGATATACAGCAAGATGGTAGATACGGGCGCAGATAAGACAGATTAGAGGCAACATGACCACACAGAATGGGAAGATACATGCTAAGATTGAACAGGCAGAAACAGGAGGCAAGATGAACAACAAGAAGGGAATGCAGATAGGTGTATACTAGGAGGTATCAGCACAAGGCTGCCTGGGCCTGACCCTGATGACCTCAACCAGGTTGGTAGAGTCTCCTCGAAGGGGGTTGTGGGTCCTCAGGCGCCTGTAGACGTTGCTGGCCTTGGCAGGTAACTCCTTTGGACCAGGCTGGCTGCTGGATCCAGGGCGATCCGACTCCTGGGTCCCGTAGGGTGGGAGAGGGTCGCTGTCAACGACCTCGATTATGTCGTTGTCATCGTCGCCGTCGCCGTTGTTGTTGTTGTTGTTGTTGTTGTTGTTGTTGTTTTCCTGAGTGACGTCGATGATGGGAACCCTCAGCCTCTGCGGGGGAAGATGAGCGGATGGTGGTCATAATGGAAGAAAGACTTACCAGCATTTTTTTTCTTCAGCTTGTCAAGCTGAGTGTTTGCCCTTGCGAGCAGGTCGTCCTGGACGAGCTTCATTGCCTCGTCAGAGAGGGACAGGAAGACCTCCCAAGAAATGGGAGGTTTGATGTGCTTGCACGCCATATAGGCCCATTGCAGGTCAAGCCTAATCCTCTGCATCACGTTCAACAAATGGGAATACTAGGTTAAATGGAGTGGACGTACCTCTTTCCTCTTCGCTATAACCCAGACGTAGTCGCTGGTCAGCGGAGACGGCCATCTCTGGAAGTAGCGGCCATAGACGCCCCCAAGGAACTCGCCGTTGCATCCCTCTGCCTTGGCATCCTCAGCGAAGAAGGCAGCGGTGACGACAAACTTTCTCTGATCGCGGTTGAGGGCAAATGGGTTCGGGACCTGGGACCGAGGCACGAACTCATCAGGAGTGTGGAGCTAAGCAGGCGTTGTATAGGTTAATTGACGCCGAGCCAGGAACTGATCGCTTACCTCCAACATATCTAAGTTCCAAGGCATCCGCTTCGTGCCCAAGTCGGCGTGTGCGAGGGCAGAAAGGGTAGACCAAGGGACACCAGTGAAGGACATTGTGGGGGAAAGGAAAAAGAAAGGATGAAAGTGGCATCAGACCACTCCTACGTATAAGTAGGGGTTGAAAAGAACCATCGGTTGATGCGTCCTAACCGAATCAGCACACGCTCTAACCAATCTGAAAACATTTATCACCAGGTAGCAACAAGATCTACAGTTAAAATCTCAGAAAATTCATCAAAAGAAAGAGAAAAAAAAATCTGGTTCGATACATGGTACTCTCCCAGTGTAAGTCTCAGCACAGACTTTTCGTCCGACACGGATACTCAACTCGCTCAGAATCCGTATTGATTCTCGTTCATATCGCTTGTTTCTTACCTCTACAATGGCGAAGCTTGGCAGACCTCGAAAGTATCACACTCTGGAAGCCTTATTGGAGGCTGCACGGCTGAAGAACAGAAAATATTATGAAAGGTGAATTTCCTTGACCTCGTATATATAATTCTCTGCCTACTACGCCGCTAACTTGATTGATATCTGACCAGAAACAAGACGCAGATTGCTAAAAAGAGGCGTCGGCTGCGCAAAGCCAAACAATCAGCTGACTGCCAGAGGTTAGCCCCATTTTATTGCCTCTGCGAGTGTGCCATACTTAAGTCTGTAGCTCTGAAGAAAAGCAGCCCNAAAAAACAACCCAACATGTAGGCGCTTGATCTCTCAGAATTTTCACAGACTGTGCCGATCTTGTTTAACTAGGCCATCCCCGTTGACCGTAGCCCGTGCCAGGGTCAAGCAATGCACCAACCAAGTCAAAATGGCAATGCAAGGGAAGACAGCAGAAGAATATTTCACTATGGTTTGCTCCGAGCTCAAGACCCTGTGGCAGGATGACACATCTTCTGCTGTTGAACACATCGCAAGCTACCTGGTACCCTTGTCCGATACCACCCCTCTCTCCGAATTGCAGCAATGGCACCACGAGATTTTGAATCTTGTCGGATGTGGAGAAGAACTGAAGGCAATCGATGAGACGATTAAGGGCGTAACGAGTCTCCAGAACAAGCTTGAGCTCCTCCAGGCAGAAATCGAGCTCGATGCACAGGAAGTCTTTACTTGGATGCAGGAAGGCCGTTTGAAATTGCTTTTGTCACCCATTTAAGACTGTATAACTGCAAAAGGGATACGATCAAGATAAAATCATGTATTTGCTATATTTGCTATTTGAGGTCACAAAGCAAACAGACTAGCCCAGAACTACAAGTACACGGTGAGATACACGACAAAAGTTAAACAGAGCACAGTGGAGATGTAAGGAGCCGTGCTTAGACGATGGTCTGAACACCCTCGGGGGTTATCTTCTTGACCGCACCAGCGGCCTTAGCCCTTTCAAATGCGGCCTCGGCTTCTTCCCTGGTGTTGAACCCCTCCATGGAAGACCCCTTGACATTCACAGTGAACCTGCTGGCCACCATACTTGAAAGAAAAGGACTTAGACGACATCTGGCTTGGATTAGGAGACCAATCACTCACCTTCCTTGAAAAACTCCAACATTGAGTCCAGCGGCAACACAGTACCACCTCTCACTACCGGGAACGTCGTGGGTTGAGCGGAGAAGGTTAAAGTGCCCGCAGTTGAGACAGGTGAACCCGCCAGTGTACTTGGCACGGCGGGGCAGCTCTGGATCTGCGAGAGTCAGATAAGAAGCCGGTTGACACAATGCACATACCACTAGCCACGTAAGCTCGATGTTTGACAAAGGCCTTGACGACCTCTGGGATGGAAACAGTGGTAGCGGGAGTGACACATACATGTTACGAGATGGAGACGGAGGAAGTGAAGGCAGAGATCCAGCAGGTGAGGGCGGAAGCTATTGAAAAGAGGAGAGAAACACTGGATACAATTGCGTCGCTGACAAAAGGGGATTCGGAAGCAGAACACACCCCCGAGGAGTATGAATGGTACGTGGTCCCAGAGTCTTGAGGAGGCTCATCTGACCCATTTGCTATTAGGTATCAGAAGGTTGCCGGAGATTTGGTCAAAACCTTCTTCGAGATCCTTGCCGAGAAAACTGGGTGGGCTTGGACAGCGCTGGGTGGGGGACCTCATGCAGAGAAGACAAATGGAGCAAACGGCGTGGTGTGCTATCATAGGGGAGCCACTGCTGATGGGATTGTGTTCAGCGAGTGGATCAAGTCATATAGTGAACGGTTTATTGTACCATTTGGGCACTACTGCCATGCTGTCTTTCGTGAGTATTCAATTTACAGCCGAAAAGTGTCTCCACTTACGTGTATCAGCCGAGGATGTCAGGTTGCGTCGAGCAATTACGATCAGACAGGAAATGGAAGGGAGAGACTCGCTAGTTGGGTCAGGCAGAGCAGTTGGAACCCTGCAGTATCAGCAGGTTGTTCCTGCAACGGCCCTTCAGCCTGGCGAGGCCAAGGAGATTTCCGTACAAGGGAAGGCTCCAGCCATGGCTCCTCAAGGGAATGGCAGTGGCCCAGCACCTCAGTTCCAACCCGCTGTGACCCCAACACCTCCCTTCCAACCCACTGTGACCCTGACACCTCCCTTCCAACCCGCGGTGAACCTGACACCTCCTGTGAACCTGACACCTCCTGTGAACCTGACACCTCCTTTCCAACCCACGGTGAACCCGACACCTCCTTTCCAATCCGCAGTGAACCCAACACCTCTTTTCCAACCCACGGTGCACCCAACACCTCCATTCCAACCTCCCTTCGCAATCGATGAGAATCGAGCCATAGAAGAGTCGCAGTGGCAGACCCCATACAACTTCGATGATGATGACCTCTTCGGTGATGATCATTTCGAGCAGTGTCTCCCCCCAGGTGCCCCGCCACCGGTCTATGATGACAGTCGGGGTGACTACTCCGGCTTCGTCAGTCCTACAAATTTGGGTGGAAGCGGATCAGGCTTGGTCGATACTTTGAATTTGGGTGGCAGTGCTTTGGCTTTGATCGGCGGTCAAGGCCAGTGGTCTGCACCAATCCCTCCACCTGGGCAATCCGCGCCCCCTGCTGGCTTGCCGTTGGGCGGTGAGACGTTAAATGGCGCCAACGGATGGGTGCTGGGTCTTGTCAACAATATAGGCAATGCGAGCACCCAGGTGAATGTGCTTGATGATCGCCCGACGGTTCCTGATGCTGGCCTCTTGTGCGGCAGTGGGATATCTGACGGCACAGACAGCCTGAGGTCAGGGTTCAAACCTCCTACGGATGTGAACACTCCAAGCGTGGTTGTAGGTGGGAATGAGCAGAGTGCAGCAACTGGTCTTGAGTCGGGTGCAGGAACGGCACACACAGGTAGCTCGGTGGATGCAGGATTGGGCACAGGGGTGCAGATTGGTGTTGTGGTTGCTGAAGCTGAAGTTGCTGGGAGTGAGAAGGACGGTGGTAGAAAGAGAAGGGTGCCACAGGACGATGCACTGCCAGCGGGGGGTCCAGGCGGGGGGAGGGAGAAGCGTGCCCGGAAGGGGGTTAGGGAGGTGGAGGATTGGGTCTTGCTTGCCAGCAACTTCCTCCGAATGGGGGTGGATGACGCCGAGTGGGGCAGATGCATTGACCTGTGGCTACAGTTTGAGAAGACGGCGCTGGTGAAGACATTGAGGCTTACCGAGCTCAGCTTAAGACCAGGCGAGTTGACAAAATGGATGGGCGCGAGGAAGTGGGACGCCGATCCTGCGATCGTGGACCTACGGGATTTTGCAGGTCGGTGGTTGACGTGGTGGTTGGCAATGCAGCCTGCTGAGCGAAAGGTGGAAGGTCAGGACATGCCGCTTCAGAGCATCGGTGGACAACGTGGAGAGATGGTCTTCTTGAGGAAAGGTGGAGCAAACGGAATCGTGTTGCTGTTGGTTGGCCTGAAGTGGTGGGCCCCTCTTTGCTTGGAGGACTGTCGCTGGCATGAGGTCGTCCAGGATCTGACTGATTGTTTGGAAACATTTGTGGTTTGATGCCTTCCCACGGTTGAACTGCCACGCAGGCATTCTTTGTCTGTCACCTGTTATTTTTTTTGNTTTTTTGGTCGGCCTGTTGCTGGACTTGTGTTTGCTCCTTGTAATGTGACAGAAATAAATGTGTTCATTTGAGAAGTGCAGGAGAGCACCAGCAAGTTGGGTGGGGGTCGTGGGCTAGGCGGCCAGATTTGATGGCGCGACGCGTCCTGGCGGGGTTGATGAACAGGAGCGGGATTGATGGGAGGGGATGGCGGCTGACAATCAGTTGAGGCGCAGGGTGGGCTTCTTGATTTATGAATTTATGAACAATCTTCATTAATGAAAAAAGATATCTTCATTGATGAGGGTTCAACATTGGGATGGATCCATAGTTTATTGATGAGTATGCCAGGTTATAACCTTGGATTCATGCATGAAAATGCTGCCTACACCTTGCAACCCCGCTCTTTGACTCGAGCTTGGTCACTTCTCGAAGCCCAAGACTTTCAGAGGCAGTCCAACAAAATCGTTGTCTATAGCATCATTGCAAAGCAATATGTGGTGATTGCCTGATATGTTGTGTCTTACCCTTTGTTTGCAAGGATTCTAATAACCTGGTGACTCCGCCAGGCCTGTCCGACAACAGAACGGCATCACTGTTCGTATTGTCCCTTCTGGAATCTTCGAATACCTTGAGCGGCGTGGGCNTTTTTTTGTGCTGCTTTTGTACCGCTTCCTCCACCAAGCCGGTCATCGCACGCATTGTCCAAGCCATGTCAGGGGAGGTGAACATGTACTGTAACAAAACCCCAAGCAAGTGCCAATTTTACGGTGTGTTGCTTTACGTTGAGCTGTATCTTCCCCTGTCCTAAAACATCTCCACAGTGAACCTCTCGAATGTCTACAGGAACGGACAACTGACCTCATCCTATCCCAAAGTACCCCTGTTCAGTAAGTCTTCAGAGCGTTGGACCACACCAAGCTTAGCTGATACGTTGCTAGGTTCTGGCCGTAGTCCTAG